>CAUYQV010061295.1:0-40513 GCA_963574575.1 Galagoides demidoff
CTGTGGTCCCAGCTACTTGGGAGGCGGAGGCAGGAGACTCGCTTGAGCCCAGGAGTTGGAGGTTGCTGTGAGCTGTGATGCCATGGCACTTTACCCAGGGGGATAGCTTGAGGCTCCGTCTCAAAAAAAAAAAAAAAAAAATTTTGTTTAGATTTTGTGTGGAGCTTTGTGACCAATTATAGTATTTTTTTAAATAATAGCTTTATTAAGATATTCACACAGCAGTTTAAAGTATACAGCTTAGCAGTTTGTAGTGTGTTCACAAAATTGTGCAAACTGTCACCACAATTGATTTTAGAAGATTTTTATACCCCCAAAGAAACTTGATACCCATTTGTAGTCACTCCCACTTCCCAACACTCTTCAGCCCCACTCCCACCACCACCACCCAGCCCTACGCAACTGTCAGTCTGTTTTCTGTCTCTGTTCTGGGTATTTCATATGTATTGAATTTTATTTAGCATATTTTCAAGGTTCTTCCAAGTTGTATGTATCTGCACTTTATTCCTTTTTCTCTTCAAATCACGTTACAGTGTATAGATTAGCCACATTTTGTTTATACATCTATTTATCCATTGACAGACGTTTGGATTGTTTCTACTTTTGGCTATTATGAATAATGTTATGACCATTCATGTACACATGTATAGGTTTTTTTGTGAGTATGGGTTTTTATTTTTCTTTGGAAAATACCTTGGAGTAGAATTGCTAGGTATGGTCTCTGTATTTAACCTTTTATGAAACTGCCAGACTGGTTTTTAAAGTAGCTACACTGGTTTACATTTCTGCCAGCTGCGAATGGGGGTTCTAATTTCTCCACATCCTTGCCAACACTAATTGATACCTGTCTTTTTTAGTAGAGCCAACATAGTGAGTGTGAGGGGCTTTTTCAGTGTGCTTTGGATATGCATTTCCCTCACAACTAATGATATTGAAACATCTTTTTATTTGTTCATTGACCATTTGTGAATCATCTGGGGAAAAATGTTTATTCAGGTCCTTTACCCATTATTTAATTGGACTATATGTCTTTTTTTATTGAGTTGTAGGAGTTTTGTTTTTTTTTTTAAGAGACAAAGTCTTACTTTGTCACCTTTAGTAGAGTGCTGTGACGTCACAGCACACAGCAACTTTTAGCTTTTGGGTTTAGGCAATTCTCTTGCCTCGGTCTCCAAAGTAGCTAGGACTACAGGCTCCTGCAACAGCGCTCAGCTATCTTTTTGTTGCAGTTTGGCCAGGGCTGGGTTTGAACCCACCAATCTCTGTATATGGGGCCGGTGCCTTACTCACTGAGCCACAGGTGCTACACAAGTTGTAAGAGTTTCATACGTATATTCTGTTCCCTTATTAGATAGATGATTTGCAAATATTTTCTCCCATTCACTGCTATCTAGTTATATCAAAGAATAGTATGGTGTCTCCTAAGAAAAAGAATCAACATGTGGATAATTTTAATGATTAATTTGATACTTCAGAAACTGGTTATAGAAAAAGACATCTGCATACACTTAATTTTCTAAGTTGAAAAAAGTTTGTGAAATAATTGCATTGCTAGTTACCTATGGTAATCAGCTATTTATGTGTCATTTGCGTGCCTTTCCACATTCAAATTGTACTCAACCACTGCACAATTCACACGTTGTGTACTGGATCATTTCTTTTTGTGGGGGCTATTCTGTGCATTTTGAAATGTTTAGTAGAATCCTTGACCTTTACCCACTAGGTACCAGTATCACCTTCTCTTCCCCAGTTGTGACAACCAAAAATGGTTTCAGACTAAAATGTCCCTTTAGGGGCAAAATTGCCCTTGGTTGACAACCACTGAATTAAAATTATTCTTCTTGAGAATCTGGCTTTGAAAATCTCTTTCAGTAGAAAGAAACTATTAATACATTCTGTGTTAGAAATATTGATAATCACCATAGGTATGATAAAGGAGAAGTGCTAGATCACCCATGGAGCTTAGTTAAGTGTCACTAATTTTTATAATCATCCTCAACTGTTCTAATTTTTAAAAAAAATTATTTTAGTTTCAAATTTTGATTTTTTTTTTTTGTAGTACTGTTTTGGATGATTATGTAAGGGTAATTCCTTATTTGGCTATGCTGTACTAAAGGGATTCAACTTAATTGCTTAAATGGGAAGTACTTTCATGGAAAAAGTGAATACAGCCATATGAGTTTGTCTGGAAATTCTTGAAATTTTCAAACTGTTTTAAAATACAGTGAACAAAGCATTCAATAGTTGTAGAAAAGAGGAAGGAATTTTTTTTACACAAATGTCCCTTTTTTGATGCTAAAAGAACTTATCTTGCAATGCTGACACTTACTAATAAATAAATTAAATGCTCCCCTTTTGTACTTCCCACCTCTGTTTTCTCAGAGTACAGAGGTTCTTTAATTAATACTTAAAGCTTACTATTTCTTAGTAATCAGATTAAATCAATTAAATTTAAAAAGGAATATTTTATTCCATCTAAAATTTGTTTCAGAATGTATATGTAAACTACTTAAATATTAAAGTTCTTATCATAGAGATACCCTGTAGAGTTGAAAATGACATTTTTTAGGGATTATCCTTCTGTGACCCAGTTTTATAAACAGTTTATGGTTTTACCTGTGACTACTAAAATATCGTTGGAGATAAAACATTGGGGGAAATGAAGTGGAGTGGAGTGGTGACAGTGGAAGAGAGCCAGAAGGGGGCTTACTTCATGTAATGTCAATAGACATCATTTAAGTAGGAGGACTGAGACATGGCGTCTTAACTGGCTTTTTTACTGGGCATAAAATACTCAGTAAGGCCATGGGAAGAAAGAAAATCCTGTAAATTAGAACTTTGGCAGCCCTCTCTGCATAGTAAAATTTAGTTTTAATTGTGTCTGTTTCTTGTTCATGGCAGACAGAGATGAAGGCCATCTCTGTATAACTTTTTATATCTAAATTTTTTCTTGGACATCAAAAGGGTTATCATAGTGTGCTTTTAGAAGAATACTATGATTTAGCAATTTTTCTCCCCATTTGTGCTTGAAATGTATCTAATACATTCTTATTAATTTTCTTATGTAGGGACTATGTTAGGAGTGAACTGGAGTTCGCCTATGAAGGACCAATGTATTTAGAACCTCTCTCCATGAATCGGTTTACCACAGCCTTAATAGGTAAGTATTATAAAAGAATTAAAAGTGTAGGTAGGAGGCTGGATGTGGTGGTTCACGCTTAAAATCCTAGTACTCCAAGAGGCCAAGGCAAGAGGATTGCTTGAGGTCAGGAGTTTAGATCAGCCTGAGCAAAGGCAGGATCCCATCTCTACTAAAAGTAGAAAAAATTATCTGGGCATGGTGGCGGGCCCCTGTGGTCCCATCTACTCGGGAGACTAAAGCAGGAGGATCACTTAGGCTCACTAGTTTGAGATTACTTATAGTGAGCTATGATAATGCCACCACACTCTGTTTGGGCAACAGAGTGAGATTATCTGGGGTGGAAAAAATGTGTAGGTAAGGAACCAACCAGTCTTGCTATTTTGTACAATTGGTGCATACTCACTTTTTTAAAAAAGTAAAAAATTTGGGAAACTCAAGTGATTTATGATGATTTTCTCTATATGGCTGTTGTTTAATACTACATTTTCTTAATCTTTTTTCACATGTGTAGATGTTTATTGTATATATTTGTAATCATATTGTGCACAGCCTTTAGTTGCTTGTGTTTTTTAAGGGTATTTTAAGTATTTGGGAAGATTAAGTTTTAAATAGCAAATTATTACTTTGAAAGATTAAAATGAACTGTATAGTATCTTAAATTTACTTTTATTGTTGAATTTTGTCTCCCTATTGCTAAAAATAAATTTCCAGAAACATCAAGAACCTGAGCTATGATTGAAGTATTCGGGTAGCAGAATGTTAAAAATAGAGGCATACTGAGTTAAAAATGATACAGATACAGTACAGAGTGAGATACAGATACAGATACAGTACAGTAGACCCTATCATGCCAAAATTGCAAAAAAGGAAGTAAGAGAAAACCAGTTTTGTGACTCAAACTCACTTACGTAGGAGGTATTAAAAGGTTGAACTCTGGAGATTGAAGTAGGATTTCCTCAGAGCTTTTTTTTCTGAAATACCTCCTCAGCCCATCTAAAGCAGCGACTTTTGGCACCAGGGACTGGTTTCATGGAAGATAATTGTTTTATGGTTGGGGAAGGGAGGGAGAGGGAACAGGAAGCAGAGCTTAGGTAGTGATGCAGAGATGGGAGAGGCTATAGATACAGAAGTGCTTTGTTTGCTGAATGCTGCTCAACTCTTGCTGTGCAGCTCACTTCCTAATGGGCCTCTGATGTTACTGGTCTTTGTGGCCTGGGGGTTGAGAATCAGAGGTGGTGGCTCACCCTATAATCCCACCACTTGGGAGGCTGAGGCGGTGGACTGCCTGAGCTCACAGAGTTCCAGACCAGCCTGAGAAAGAGCAAGACCCCTGTCTCTAAAAAATAGCTGGGCTTTGTGGCAGGTGCCTGTAGTTCCAGCTACTTAGGAGACTGAGGCAAGAGAATCGCTTGAGCCCAAGAGTCTGAGGTTGCTGTGAGTTGTGACTGCATGGCACTCTACCAAGGTTGACTCGTGAGACTCTTTCTCAAAAAAAAAAAAAAAAAAAAGGATTCAGTGGTAGACAGTTATAAATCTTCTATAGTATTGGTGGGGATCATGAACTGGCATCTGATTCAGGCGTGCAAAATCTAAAGTTGCACCGTCTAAAACTAGCCATATGTAGCTACTGAGCACTTGGAATGTGGCTAGTCCAAATTATAGTATGCAGTAGAGGTAAAGCATGTTCTCAATTTCTAGGACAAAAAAATCTTGTTAACTTTTAATATATATTGAATGTCCATTCTGTATGATAATATTTGGGATCTATTAGGATATATAAAATACATTGTTAATTAATGTCACCTGTTTACTTTTTAAAGTGAGGCTGCTAGAAAATTTAAAATTACATGTGTTTCCTTCCCTCCCTCGCCTGCCTTTCTACCTGCTCCAATCCTGGGTAAGTCAGGGAGAGCAGAAGACAGGTCAAAAGAGATCAACCCTCTTCCAGTTGCAAGTTTTCTGTCTGTAGTTCCATAGCATAGAGACTTTGAGCTAGAGTCAGGGAGAAGTCCCAACTTTAAATCAATTTCAAAGTTTTAGTTATTATTAGATTGAGATTATAAACTGTGCTAGGTTAAGAAAAATTATGGACTTGCCTTAGATTTCATCTAGGGACAGGAAAACAGTCTCCACAGAGTAGATTTTAAAAGGTAGCAAGAGACAAAAATAATGTTGATTTATGACTCTATCCTATAAACATTCAATCCTGAAAATATTTGCTAAGGTAGAAAGCTTGTGAAATTTTACTTTGTGATGGTTGTATTCAGTATAAATATGAAATATACTTCCATAAACTTTTCTTACAAGTGGATATGGTCCTTTGTTTTCTCAACTAAGATCCAATTAATTGGTAATAAAACAAAATCCATATACTATTAAGTAATGTGTTTTTTCCCAAGTTTGATTTAAAGTATTAACTTCCTACTCCTTTTCTTCATTTCAGTAATAACCTTCTTATGAAAAACTAAGTAATTTAAATGTGCCGTGATTTCTTGGAGATGATTTGGAGATGATTTGGAGATAGAAATCCTTCTTAGGATTGCAGACTTCTTGGAGATATTTCTAATAGTAGAATCCTGAAATCCAAAGAGTACATTGTGATTTCAATTTCTTCAGAATTAAAAGTTGAAATAGGCCTATTAAAAAACAAAAAACATATTCTTCTGGAGCTTCAAGGGAGATTCCACTAATAGCATGACTCCTTCCTGCTTCCACCTAAGCAGAATGAATTAAAGTGAATATGTCAGATGAGTCATATTCTTGTAGGAAAGAGAATAAATAGAGCCTATAACAGCTTAGAGGAAGTTTGCAAGGTGTACCAGAATTCAGTACTCCTGATCTTTCCTAGTATTAAAGCATTTTAACTTTCTTTCAGAGAAATACTTCTTTTTAATATTTAATTTTTCTATTAAAAATACACAATTTTTTTTTGCAATTTTTTGGCTGGGGCTGGGTTTGAACCTGCCACCTCTGGCATAAGGGACCGGCGCCCTACTCCTTTGAGCCACAGGCGCCACCCCAGAAATACACTAATTTTTAAAAGTCAAGAAATATCATAATTTTATAGTGAAAATCTCTCCCCATACCACCCTTTCCCACTGTCAGGTATCATTCCTCAGTTGTCTCTCCTTTCAACTCATGATCATTTTTCCCTGATGTGTTCTCTTTTGTCCCTTTCTGGAAATCTAGTTAATAGGATATGGATCTCCTACACTGAGCCCCTACATTTCTTACCACTGTATTTTCCTTCCATTTTGTGCTCCCTCGTCTTTTTTTTTTCAGTCTTTTTGTTTTCCTTTCTGAGATTTCCCAACTTTATCTTTAAGCCCTTTGGTTGCATTTTAATTTTTGTTATGTTTTTCTCAAATCCAAGACCAGAGTTGTTTTCACTGTGTGCAGTTTTTATAATATATGACAGTCTATTTTATTTCTTAGGTATATCATTTTTTTAAAGCTATTTCAACTTTTGGAAGCTTTTCTTTTTTTTTTTTTGCATTCTTGCCATTTCTCTTGAGATGTTTTTTCTCTTTGTTTATTTGTGAGAGAGTAGTGTTTTTCAGGTCTCAAATCACCTAGATATATTAAAGGAAAGGATTGTAAATATCAATGCATAGGTTCCATCTGAGATGTTTTTTTTTTTTTTTTTGGAGACAGTCTCACTATGTTGCCCTGGGTAAAGTGCTATGGCTTCATAGCTCACAGCAACCTCAAACTCTTGAACTTAAAGCTATTCTCTTGCCTCAGCTTCCCAAGTAGTTGGGACTACAGGTGCCTGCCACAATGCCTGGCTATTTTTTTGTTGCAGTTGTCTTTGTTGTTTAGCTGGCCCAGGCCGAGTTGGAACCCACCAGCCTGGGTGTATGTGGCCAGTGCCGTATCCACTGAGCTACAGGGTGCTCCCCCCATCTGTGATGATTAAACCATAAATTTTACTCAAATTATCTGGGGGAATCCTTGACTGATCATTTATTTACATTAAAGGGGGTTATTCATTTGTTGATTGGAATCTCTTTAGGCCTTACTTACCAACTGGTGTGAGTGAGCAAGTGGCACTGGCTGTTTACAGGAGGGATCCCAAAGTGTCAGTTATTGTAGGTCTTTTTACTTAGACTGGTCAGTTTCCCCGGAGCAGTCTTTCTGTCACCTGGAGGAGGAGGGTGAAGACAGTGGCTAGAACTAAGTGATAATTAACATGGCAACACAGTTTATAAGTCTGCAGAGATCTCATCTTCTGTGGTACAGTCTTATTTCAATCCCCTCTTTTCATTTGGTCACCTCACCTCTGCTGTGGGCTAAATACAAGGTCCAGCGGCCTCAGTTTCATCATCTTCAGAGTATAAACTTCAGTTTTCCTGCCAGGATAGGAGAGAGAGTAGCGGCCTAGCTAAACCTCATATCTGTGTTTCCTGTCTTCTAAAATGTTGATGTATCTCATTTGGTGGTCTGTTTTCTTTTCTTTATTATCATGAGTTTTTCTCTTTTTTTTGTGCCTTTATGTAAATATTCTTTTTTTTTTGGCCGGGACTGGGTTTGAACCTGCGTCCTCTGGCATGGGGCTGGCGCCCTCCTCCAGAGGCACTGCCTATGAAAATATTCTTCATGTTATTTGAATATTATTTCTCTAAAGGCTAAAATTAAAATACCTAATAGATTGTTATAAATGTTTAGCCTTATGTGAATATGGTTACAGTTTTTATATTCTTCTAATAATTACAGATTGAGTATCCCTTATCTGAAAATATAGTTGGAACCAGAAATGTTTTGGATTTCAGATTTTTTGGAATGTGGGAATATTTGCATTATGTTACTGATAGAGCATCCTTAATCTGAAAATTAAAATCCAAAATGCTCCAGTGAACATTTCCTTTGAGTATCATATCAAAATTTGGAACATTTTGAATTTTAGATTTTCAGATTAGGAATATTCAACCTGTATATGAAATCCCAAAGTTTTATTTTGATTTTCATTAACAAGAAGGAAGACAATTTGACTAAATTCTTAAATTAATCTGGATTAAAACATGCTTAAGAATCTCTAAGAAATTCTGAAATGAGAAGAGACTTGTCCAGTGAAATGGAACAAGAGATGGCGGGGGCGGGGGGGGGACACCAGCTTCTTACACAGAGCAAGATTTTGGATTTAGCGTAGTGGCTTACACCTGTAATCCTGGCCCTTTGGGAGACTGAGGTAGGAGGATTGCTTGAGGCCAGGAGTTCCAGGAGCGAGTGAGACCCTGTCTCTATAAAATACTAGAAAAATCAGCTGGGCACAGTGGCATGCTCCTATAGTCCCAGCTACTCAGGCGGCTGAGGCAGGCAGATCACTGGAGCCCAGAAGTTTAAGATTTCAGTGAGCTATGATGATACTACTGCATTCTACCCTTTCTACCCTTTCTCAAAAATGAAAAAAAAAAAAAAAAGATTTTGGACTGTATTACAGTGGCATTTTAAAGTAATGAGAAAAGAATAGATGATTCTGATGGGTAGTTTTGTGACACTTGACTAAACATATAGAAAAAAAACTTAGATCTTTATTTTTTGTCTTCCAAATGTATTAGTTTTAAAATTAAAAATTTATAAAAGAAAATATGGTGAAAATAATCTGAAAGGGGAACCATGCAGTTAACCATGGCACCGTGATTGGAAATAAAGTAAATGTTATTAAAGAAAAGCGTATTGGTTAGACTATAATGGGTAAAGAATTTGGACCAACATTTCACAAATAATTACAGTGTTTTTATATACTTATTGGTAATATGCAATCTTATCACCAACAAAATGCAAGATTTAAACACTTAGAAAATATTTTTTTCTTCAGTTATCTGAATTATAGTCGCTATTGTCAAGTCAATAGGAAAATGGGCTATACGCTAGGTAAATTATTTGTGGAGAGCAATTTGACAGTGTATGTTAAAGCCTTAAAAAATATTGCTTTTGATTCATTAATTCCACTTTTAGGAATTTAGCCTAAGAAAATATTAGGAAATGTGTTTCAAGTAGTTCACATGATGATATTATACATGTAAAATCTTAATTATACGAAGCATTTTATGATCATAAAATACTAGGAAAAGGCCAAATGCTAATAGTACATCACATACATTCAGTATAAATAACATACAACTATTAAAAATAACCATATATTTGTTAGTGGGTAAGATATATGCGATGTATTAAATGAAAAAGCCAGTTATAAAACATGTACACTATGATCATGTACACTATGATCTTTATGTAAAACATTTATATATAATTATATGCATTGAGTAAATCTAGAAAGGTACCAATATGAATAGTAGACTTTCATTGAATATTTACTTGGTTTTGGATATAGTGCTAAAGCTTTATTTACAAAATACATCATCTCCTGGGCACCGAGTGTTCAGAGTGCTGCCCTTGTGGGAGGATTGTAAGAGACTGAGGGTTTCTTCCCCTTTTTCTTTTTATTATCTTTATTATTTTTATTCTTTAATTTCTTTTTTATGAACTTAACATTTCCCTTTTTGTTTCTCTGTAGTTCTAACTTTTCTGTAATGATCTTATATGAACCTCTATGAAAAGAATTTGCTTAAACATTTCAGTTTTAACTTTCATGATTGAGCTATTCAGAATTGTGTGATCTTCTAAACAGAAAATAAAAAATTTCAGACCAAATCTTACTATAGTATAATCTTAGACTTACTATAGTAAAATCTTGTATCATTTGGATTTTATGCCTTCATCTATAGACTAAAACTGTTAAATTTTGAGTACCTATAGAAAAGGAACTCTATGTAAACAGTAGCAACTGAATAATACTGTATATAAATGCTTTCAGGAGGTGATGATAGATATAAATCTATCAGTGGAGATTTAATGCTGCTTTTTTCAGATCAGCTCTAGGGAATTAGGATTCAAAATTCATAGAACATGTGAATGTGTAATTATAGTTAGATAAAGTTAAAGTTTGATTTCAAATTATTCTCTAAAAGATATTCCAGCTCCTTGAAAGTCTGCCTTCAAAGCTGCATTATCCTTATCAACCATGTATTTTGTTCTTATTTTGTGGATACCTAATACTCAAAATTAAATGCATCCTATTCCCCATTTTAGGTCAGTTGGTGGTGTGTACTTTATGCTCCTGTGTCATGAAAACGAAGCAGATTTGGCTCTTTTCAGCCCACATGCTTCCTCTGCTAGCACGACTCTGCCTTGTTCCTCTGGAGACTATTGTTATCATCAACAAATTTGCTATGATTTTTACTGGATTGGAAGTTCTCTATTTTCTTGGGTCTAATCTATTAGTACCATATAACCTTGCTAAGTCTGCATACAGAGAATTGGTTCAGGTAAGACTAACAACCACACACAAGTAGATAAAATGTACATAAATCCTAAGTACATTAAAGATCTGGCATATTTTTATTTCACAGTTACAGTTATGATAATATTCTTTTTTATAGTTACAAAACAGCAAATATTTTCAACCTACCATCTGGGATTCTTTATTATGAAGTTCTGTTGAGAAAGTACTAAAGTGAAGTGATTTTTCTGGAAGCAGACTGTCTGGGTTCATACCTTGATGCTGCTTTTTACTAGCTTTGTAACCTTGGGATAATTACTTCACTTTCTATAAAACAGAGCTAATAATAACAATTGTACTCTTTCCTCATAGGATTGCTGTGAGTTTTAAATCAATTCAGTGCTAGCCAGATGATGTTCAGTATGTGTTAGCTATTGTAATGAAGACAAAGATAGCAACGAATTAGATACCTAGAATTCAAATCCTGTGTTTTTTTCCTGATTATAGTGCCACTGTCAGAACAGTTTCTTCTCTTTGTTTACCTAATTTATTTCATACGAAAAGTTGAATAGTTCTGGGTTATGATATGATGGATTTTGTTTGGACACGGTACTAGAACTGACTTTGCCAATACAGCATGCCTTTTGGAATAGTCAGGCTCGTATTTTCTTTAGCTCTACAGTTATTCCCAGACACAAACAATAGACATTTGGGATATAATTGTTTCTATTTGGTTTACTTGGTAAGTTTTAGTGTATAAAATGGATCTTAAACCATTTATAAATTAGTACAAAAAGAGAGTGTTAAAATGATCATTTTCTTCTACCTCATGACTGTGGGTATGACCATAAGGTACAGGAAGTTCTCAGATTGTCCAAACTGATAATACCAACTGAGGTGTTATCCTGTAGCCCCAGAGGCAGATCTTTGAGAGTAATTTCCCTAAATTCTTGGCTTTAGCCTGATTCTACTTTCTTTCTTTATCTCACACAATGATTAACTTGGGCAGATGACCCAGAAGTAGATTTTCCCCAGAAAAGGAGGTTATTTTCACACTCCAGGTGAAGAGCTGCTTCATGGGGGAGGGTTGTAGTTGTATTCAGGGTAAGAATAACAAATTTAATAAACACATTTTTCCTTTGAATTTAGTCATGTGACAGTATCCTACTATGTAATAAACAGTTTATTTTCAGTAAGTACTTACTGAATATTAAATATTTAGTAATGATGAAAGCAAAGCCTTCATTTTTCACTGTCATATTATTATCTCTTGGTTGCCATTCATATATCACTAGGTGTAGTTGTTGAAAATAAATGATAGATTATGGCAGTGGTCCTCAAACTTTTTAAATGGGGCCAGTTCACTGTCCCTCAGACTGTTGCAGGGCCCGGACTACGGGCCCTGGGACAAATCTGCTGCTAAGCAGGACAGGCAACAGCGGCAAAAACACTGGGCGAGCCAGATAAATGTCCTCAGTGGGCTGAGGCCCGCCGGCCATAATTTGAGGACGCCTGGGTTATGGAATTTGTGACTTGAAAACAGTTGGATCAGCAAGCTAAGGAAGCCATCAGGTTTTTCAGTGGTTCTATTCCTTGAATGGAAAGGAGGAAAAGTACTGTCTTCCTAAACGATCATTTTGCCTCTAATAATAATTTGCAGCTGGTTCTGCAAATTTCTCTTTTCTTTTAATATTTTCTGACTTGGAAAAATAGAAGTTAATAGACTAGGTTGTAGAAAAAGCATTTGTTTTCCCAATGAAAAAAGTTTTAAATTTAAAGATGTTTAGGCTAATTGAAACATTTTGGTATCACACTGAGATAGATTCCAGCAAGACCAGTTAGCTGCTAGGTTAGGATTTTGTAGGTGGCCTGGCAGAACTCTGCTGTGTTACCATGGTCTTGTCCCTGGCTTAGCAACTCTAGAAACTTGGATACATCTGTGGTCTCAGATTGAATCAGATTCCAGGAATTGATTTTTGCTAAACAGGTTCATAAGAGATTGTTTCATAAACTGGGAGATTAATGTATTGAGTTATATATTGGTAAGCTTTTTGCTTAAGGTATAACTTTTTTATGGTATTAATGTACTTGGCAAACCAAATGAATTGAGAAATGTTACTTTATAAATACACATTAGGAGCAAGGGGAATTGATTTATATAGGGTAAAAGACTTGCTAAGTAAGTATCTTTGCTCTGCAATAGAGGAAACTTCTCTAGTGATTAAATACTCTCCCATTGAACTGTTTCTCATCTATGACATTCCTGAATAAACTGTGAAAATTATTTTACATTTCTCTTTTTCCTTAGTCCCTCAAGCAATATTGTATCATCGTGCTAATCCTGATTATTTTGATTAGATATGAGTTTCTAATCTTGTCTTGTCTCCTTAAACTGCCTTTGAGGTTGTTTTGTTGTAAATATCTTTTTTTGGCCTTGAACCGTTAGGGCAATTTACTCTTCCATCAGAGGCGTGTGTGTTAAGTGTTAATAATAGTGCAGAATCAGTTAATTTTAAAAAGCAGGCTATTTACTAACTGTAGAGCTAACTTTAAAGGAATCTTCAGATTTAACTCTTAAATGTTTAAATGTGTTTATCTATGGTAATGCAAGATATTTTCCTTTTTTATTTTCTTATACAGGTAGTGGAGGTATATGGCCTTCTAGCCCTGGGAATGTCTCTGTGGAATCAACTGGTAGTCCCTGTTCTTTTCATGGTTTTCTGGCTGGTCTTATTTGCTCTTCAGATTTACTCCTATTTCAGTACTCGAGATCAGCCTGCGTCACGGGAAAGGCTTCTTTTCCTTTTTCTGACAAGGTAATTAATTAATAAGAGCCTGTGATACTATATTAAACCTTAGTAAGAGAAAACACTGATCTAAGAATAGTAAGTTTTGCAGATTACTTTTATGTATATCCATTATATTACACAACTTTGTGTTTAATTCATACAGGATTTTCATTCAGTGATAAATGAAATGATACCTAGGTCTGGTAATGCAGAAGGTGCTAATGTAATAATCATGGTGGTATATTTGGCTGCATATGGACCAAAGTGCAGCAAAGATTTGTGAAAGGTACATAGCAAATTGTTAAAGTATATTTTCAGTGTCAAGTTAAGCTATTAGGTCAGTAAGAGAAAAATATGTCACAAAAATAACATTTATTGAGTATTCATTATGTGCTACACTACCAAAACTCTTTTCCCTCACATTTAATCTTTTGCAGCAATCCTATGAGATTATTATTACCTTTTTAATAGCTGAGCAAACTGACCCAAGAGTAACTTGCCTCAGTGAAACTGCTAAAAGAAGCAAAGCCGGCACTCAGACCCCATCTGAGTTAAAAATCTGTGACTTACCTGTATACTTCCATTATGTCCTTTTATTCTTCTTTTTTTTTTTTTTTTTGCCGTTTTGGCCAGGACCAGGCTCAAAGCCCCCACCCCTGGTACATGGGGCCAGCGCCCTACCCCTTGAGCCACAGGTGCTGCCCCTATGTCCTTTTATTCTTAATATTTTGCTTTGGAATTGAGATGGAGTCAAATAATTAGTGAAATGACAAATCATAGTACAGGGTGTCCCAAATTTTAATTTAAGGTTTTGTAATGAATATTTTGTAAATAAAAGTGCATTTAGCTATAATTTCCCAGTTTCTCTGTGTATGGTGACTTTTGGGATACACTGTACTTTTTACACCCCCCCCCCTAAAATTTTAAGACATGGTTTTTAATACTTAGAGTTTTTTTCTTTTATAACTCTTATGTTACTTGAGTCCTTTCCCCACTTTAGTGTCTTTGTAAGCTTGTGCTTAGTCCATGTTTGTCATTTTTTTCACCCTTAAACTTGAATCGCACTCTCAGAATTTAGCACATTGTATACATTTTGGTTCCCTGATTCATTGTCACTTTAAAAGGCAAGAACAAAAATATGGCCTCCTGAAAAGTAAATACAGACAGGTACAGTTTTGAGTTCTAGTTAATGGAGCCATTGTTTCTCAGCCATCCAGTATGATGGAAGACTTAGGGAATGAGAAACTTAAGACAAATTATCTGCCCTTAACAAGTGTGCTATTAAGATTGAAAACTTCACCCCATACCTAAATTTCAATAAAACTGTAGCAGGGTAACACCTTTTCTAACAACTAAGCAGGATAAACTCACTGGTACTGAGTCAGATGTTGGACTATCTGAAAATGAATAATAATTATAAATAGTTTCTATAAGCGGGTAGGAAGTTGGTATCAAAGTCAAATACATGTAATGAGCAATTTAATATTAGTTGCTATTTGTTTTTATGTAAGTATTATGGAGGCTTTATGCATTATTTTTATTTTTTTAATGCATTATTTTTAAATGATCCAAGAAAGTAGCTGAATTTAAAGAGAAAAAGGTACAGTTCTATGGTTAGGATAATAACGTCAGTATGAGACTGAAATTGGTTGTGCTTTAAACCAGTTTATTATCCATTGCAAAACACAATCAAATTAGGTAGAGCATAGTATAATAGGCTTAACAAGTCACAAAGCCATGGATGAATTTGGACTTAATTACAAAGTAAGAAAATAACACTGAGATTTTTGATGACGCTTAGGTATCTTGCCAAAGTAGTATTTCTCCCTGTTCTTTTTCTATATGTAGCCAATATTGCCCTTTCTCAAGAGAGGAATGTTTTGTTTTTTTAGTTGAGAAGTTCTCATATTGGTTCTTTTGTTCGTTTATATCTCTGTGAGAGTTGTTCTGTCCTTCTTGCTACTATTGTTTTGTGTCCTCTTACTGCTTTTGTGTGCCAGGTTATATGTATGTGTTTCCTTGCCAAAAAGCAACTTACTTATAAAAAGAAGATTAGAAGTTTACCAGAATATTCTGTCTAAACAAAGCACATGAAAACAAACCGAAAAACAGGGGTTTTGCAGCCAGAAAATAGAAGCTAAAATCAATAAAAACATCTCTTATTGAAGAGAGAAGGGAAAAAAGTTTTATAAATTTCCCAAATTTGGGCAGCATCTGTGGAGTGGGGCGCTAGCTCCATATACCGGAGGTGGCGGGTTCAAACCCAGCCCCGTCCAAAAACTGCAAAGAAAAAAAATTTCCCAAACTTTAACTTCCCCAGAGCTAGATTGAAAACTCTTGTATTCTTCAATATTTTTTCTTTTGAAATATAGTACCATACTCTTTTCTAAAATAAGAGAATATGTAATTAAATCATATTTGGGGTATAAAAAGTTTCTCTAAATAAGGAGATAAAAATAGAAAAATACTATAGACCTTTGGTTGTATTTTTGGCCTTTTCCAGTGAGAATAAAATAAAATTTTAGTACAATTTTCAGCTATGATTCTCATATTTTAAAATTATAGACAATTTATTAAAACATTGTATTATGATTTCTGTGGGAAAAATGTCAAACATTTCAGAAATTACATGTATAGCAATGTCCGAATGTCATAAAATTCTTTATTGTTTTAGTTATCAGTTATCATGATTGGCAGATATTTTGACTCCTAACAGAAAAGTAGACTTTTTTTGTCATTATAATGTATGTTGTTGGCCCATGTAAAGTTAGATGTTTTCATATAAAAACCATCTTACAATCATTTATGTAGGAAAGATAACTATATAGACAAATAGCGCTGCATAGTAAAGGACAAGCATTGATTTGCTTGAATGAATTCCTCATTTATACAGATGAAATTCTTTGTAATTCTAAAACTTAATTGATAACTGTGTAAATGCTAAATCCAATGCATTAGTACATAATAGGACATACATATTTATAAAATACACATAAGTTAATAGCAAATATGTTCATTGAAAGTATTTCCAAGCTGTAGAGTCTAGTGTATAATTTTTCCAGTTTTCCTTATGAGTGGTATCATAGCACTTTTATGCTAAAAATTGATAATTAAAATTATTTTTAAATGGGGCTGGGCTGAATTCTTGGACATGCCTTTAAAGTAAGTTCCTAAGAAATGCATTTATCTAAACCTAACCTAAATTTTAAAATACCAATAGTATGCATTGTAGTAGGAAGAGTGTGTGTGGGGTTGGATGTTGGTAAGTTAACAAATACCCTGCTTCTTTGGTCAAACAAAAAGTTGCCATAAGTTGCTTTTTTAGCAGTATGGCCTAAATGAGTTGATTAACCACAATTCTGTGGAAGGAACAATGAGTGACTCTACAAGCTTCTTTTGCATACTTAGCAACATACTAATTGTATTTCTTATTGGTTAAATAAGACTTAAGCCCTTTGATTTTTATTGCATTTGAAGGGGATAATAAATGGTTAACAACAATAAAGACTTTAAAGACTTTGTTTCTGATATGGTGCTATTTACTGGACATTAGCCCAAGAAAGAGTAAAGATAGGTTTGCGTATGAGATGACTTAAATTATTAATGGAGAACTGGGGTGATTTCACCTCAAATTTTGGGTTTGAGCAGCCGTTCTCCACCTGTGGATCGTGACCCACAGGAAATGTATTAAAGGGACGCAGCATTAGGAAGGTTGAGAACCACTGGCATAGAGGTTTTAATTAATGAGGATCAAATCAAATCTGGTGCTTACTTTAAGCAGGTGTCCTCAAACTATGGCCCGCAGGCCACATGGGGTCCACCGAGGACATTTATCCGGTCTGCCGGCTATTTTTGCTGCCTCTGCCTGTCTTGCTTAGCAGCTGACTTGTCGCGGGGCCTGCAGTCCAGCCCTCCAGCAGTCTGAGGGACAGTGCACTGGCCCCCTTGTTTAAAAAGTTTGAGGACCCCTGCTTTAAAGCCTTAAAATGTTTTTATTCCAAATGGAAAATTAATGTCTACTAATTCCCCCCTCCTCCTTTTTTTCCAGTATTGCTGAATGCTGTAGCACTCCTTATTCTCTTTTGGGTTTGGTCTTCACGGTTTCTTTTGTTGCTTTGGGTGTTTTGACACTCTGCAAGTTTTACTTGCAGGGTTATCGAGCTTTCATGAATGATCCTGCCATGAATCGGTAAGTTCTTTCCTTGAATGTATCAGAAATTTAAATCTACAGATAACTTAAAGAAGTAACAATGAGTTTCTTTGGTTGATGAATTTTAGAGGAAATGGAGATTTTGAGGGTTTTTTTTTTTAATGGTTACATAGACTAAAGTACTACGAAAAATTTAAACATGTCAAAAAAGATGTATTTTTATTGTATGTATATTATGCTAAGTGTTGGGCACTCTCCTTTCCCAGATTTCTTTAAGAGATTTTCAGAACCTTGCTTTTTCCCATTTGAAGTTTTAAAGCGTATCCCAGTTAAATCTGATTTTTATACAGTATTTGATACTTTCTTAAAAGTTTTTTTAGGTGTGGCACTTGTAGCTCAAAGGAATAGGGTGCCAGCTCCATATGTTGGAGGTGGAAGGTTCAAACCCAGCCCCCCCCCCACCAAAAAAAAAAGTTTTTTAAATATTTTTGAACATAATTTGAATATTTATTGAAGGTTCAAATGATGAATTAATGAGAACGTAGAATGGCTAACTTACTAAATCACTATGTAACATATTAGGAAATCTGTTCCTAGAACTTCTCCCAGTTTGTTATCTTAAATAGGAGTTTAATGGTTTCACTTATATAAATTTATATAACCTCTTCTTAAAATCCATCATTTATATTACGTCTTAAAGTCCTAAAATCTTTATGGTCCATAATATTACTGCTTGTCCCAGGTAAGACTTTTAAAATGGGAGGGGACAAAGGTGAAGAGGGATCAAAAGAGAAAAATACTTCATGTGTAAGTTTACAAAATTCATACCATTCAAAAGTATAAAAATGACAAGTTATAGCTCTGTTTTCCTCCTTCCCGGTTCCCCTCTCCAAAGGTAAAAAGCAGCTCTCGGTGGTTATTAATTCACATAAAATAATTTTACCCATAAATATTTCAGTCTTTAAAGGTTTTGGAAAAGTATAACTGCAATGGAATGGTTCTTTCTAATAAAAGAGTTCCTTTGTATCACATATCCACTTGGTGTTCAAATTTCCCCAATTATCAAAAAATTTTTGACATTTTGTTTGCTCAAGCTAAGATTCAAATAAGGCCCATACGCAATAGATTGATGGGTTTCTTCAGTGTTTTTTAACATTTTGGTCCCTGCTGTCTCTGTATTTTTCTCTATATTTTATGTGTTGAAGATACCAGGCTGTTTATGCTACAGAGTTTTTCAGAGTTTGGATTTTGCTTATTGCATCCCCATAGTATCAAATAACTTATTTCATTATTCACCATATTTTCTTTTATGCAAATATCTTAATATTTATAGTATATCCATAGAATAAAGTATTACCAGCAGGATTATTGAGTTGAAGGGTATGTACATTTTATATTTATTAGTAAATTGTTCTCCAGAAAGGTTTGCTCTGTATACATCTCAACGTGAGTGTGTGCTCATTTTCTCACATATATTACCATTTTGGGGTGTCATCAAACTTTGAAATATTTGCTAATATGTAGTTTAAAAACTGCCTATCCTTTGCTCTTCTCTTATTTAAGAGACAGTTCTTTGCAAATCAAGCTAATAGGATAAAAGGTCTTTTGACTTTGTTAATAGTGTATTTTCCATATGAAAATTAAATTTCAATAAACATTTGTATTTGTATTTTTCTTCCTTTGTCTTATGGTTTTTACCATCTATTTAAAGAGACTGTTTCCTCTCCAAGACTATGAAGACATTTACCTATTATTGTGTCTTTGGAATAAGGTTATAGCACATGATGTTAATAGTTACAATTTAGAGGATATCTAAGAATGGCTTTGCCTTGTTATTAAAAAAGTCTGGTTAGAAAGCTTTTATTTGTCTTAGAAATTACTACTTTTTTCCTCATTGTATGCTTAATTAATAGCTGTTATACTTTAGCATGTGTAGTGATATTTTAACTGTATTATTACATTAATGTTATATAACATGAAGTTAATATACTGATCAGGGTTTTAATCTGAATTAAGTCAGAATAGATTCAAAGATCAGTAACAGCAGTCTAAGCCTTTGGATTATTTTTTCTGAAAATGATTGCTTTGTTTTAGGGGCATGACAGAAGGAGTAACGCTGTTAATCCTGGCAGTGCAGACCGGGCTGATAGAACTGCAGGTCGTGCACCGGGCTTTCCTGCTCAGTATTATCCTTTTCATTGTCGTGGCTTCTATCCTGCAGTCTATGCTGGAGATTGCAGATCCTATTGTTTTGGCGCTGGGAGCATCTAGAGATAAGTAAGAAACTTCTTGATAATGCTTTAATTTAATTCATGTAATATTCTTTACATGAATTTGTTGTATAAAGATTCAGGGAATGTTTATAGACAGAAAATGGATGGATAATTATATTAGCTTAGGTCAGTTCAATAAGTTTACATTTTTATTTTTCTATATGAGATATTTGACTTGTTTGACTTTTCTCATGTTTTTTCCTTTCAAGATTACTATGGTTAAAAGTCATATCAAAGACCATGTAATTATAAGTCAACTTTTTCTTCTGCAGATAAACTTAATAGTTGTCCACTTTTAAAATTAAAAATAGCATAAAATTTAGTTCAGTAAATATGACAAATAATGTGTTGTTTTAATCTGTGTAATGCTGAAGGAGAGAAAGCACTAACTGAAATGCAAATGAATATGAGAAGAAGAAAGGCTGTCAGATAATCTTAAAGAATGATATTTGTGGAGTAACAGCCACATTTGATGGTGTTTCAGACAGTTGCAATTTAGTGAGGTTATAATGGAAATTCTTGACACCTTCTGGGATCAGGTGAAATTAATAGTGGATTTGTATCCAACAATATTTTTAATCACATATATACTTTTTGATATATAATAGCTATATATATTTGTGGGTACATGTGATATTGTGATACCTGTATACAATATATAATGATCAAATTAGGGTAATTGGAATATCTATCCAGAAATTCTCTTAAGGAATAAGAGAATAAAAGCCAAATTATTTAATTCTTTAAAGATACAATTTTGGTTTTATACAAGTTTATAAAAGGAAATTCTGTGAAGAATTTCTTAAAATTCAGTGTCACTATTTTTTACCAGTGTTCTATCCACTCTTTGATTATGGATTAGAGAAATACTTCTGAATTTATTGCCTCTTTGGTAGCCTTTTATGAGTAAGGGAGCAGGCAATCTCTTAGCAGATTTTTGTGACTGCAGATTTTTAAAACATTCTAAATTAACATTTTAATTTATAGTTCATCCATTTTATCTTTGTATCACCGTAACTTACATTGTTAACCATTCTACCTATGTATAAAATTTTCTCAAATGGTAAGATGGCTGAAAAATAAATTTAAATAAGCCCAAAGCCCTTGTAAATGTTTCTAATAATCTTCATCATTGTGAATATAGTTACTTGAGATTTGTTTTCGAGGTTTAAGGTTTCTCAACAGAGCATTTATGATGTTGAACTCAAAGATGAGCTCAATTAAATAGCCATTTAATAGATCTGAAAAGTGGGTTGCTTTGACCTAAGTATGATTTGCATTTTGCTATCTCTGGCAATATCTTTTATTATTAATTACATGAATTAATTTAGTATATATTAATAACATGACATAATAGTTTGGAAAAGAGAAAGAAAAATACATAATTTCATTACTCTAAGAACCAGTAGATCCATTGCGGTCCTTCCCAGTATGCTGAACTTGCCTCACTTTTGGCTTCCCCCAAAATGAGATGCAGAGGAAATTTAGAGGGAAAGGAACACCCTGAGACACTTGGTGCAGGTGGATGTCTGTGTTGTTACATGTGGCTTCAGGGGCATTAGCCTAAGACAGAGAGGCTGCCCTCTGGGTTGTGAGAGGAAAAATAGGAATGAACTGCTAGATTCTGTTCTTCTCTTCCACCATTGCCTGTGGCAATAAGAGAATACTATCAACAGTTACATGCCAGGACTTTTTTAATGAATGAGATGGGGCTCATACCTGTAATTCTGGAAGGCCGAAGTGGGTGGATTGCATGAGCTCAGGAGTTTGAGACCATCTGGCATTGTGGTGGGCACCTGTAGTCCCAGCTACTTGAGAGGCTGAGGCAAGAGGATTGCTTGAGCCCAAGAGTTTGAGGTTGCTGTGAGCTGTGATGTGATGGCATTCTCCTGTGGGTGACAAAGTCAGACTTTGTCTCAAAAAAGTAGATAAATAAAACAAATGAAATGGAAAAATTATGAGAAAAATACAACTGACTCAAGAATAACTAAAAAGTTTGGGTGGTTCTATAATTGTTAAAGAAGTTTAAGCAGTTAGTAAACTTCTTGACCCCAGTGGCATTACAAGCAAGTTCTACCAAATTTTTAAGGAACAGATTACCTCTATTTTAAACAAAATAATTTTCAGATAGAAGAAAGAATACTGCCATCTCATTCTGTGAAGTCAGCATAATCCTAATATTAAAATAAATCAAGCAATTTTAGAAAGGTAAAATATTTTACTCATAGCAGGAGATGTTATATAGCATTTGCAATGCTGGCTCAAGGACAGATGTGACCAGAGGAAGAGAGAGTCCTTAAAGAGACTCATATATGTTTGGAACTTTGATCATATGACAGAAGTGGATATCAGATGATAGGGACAGGTAATACTAGCCTGTGAAGGAGCTAGAAAAAACTGAATTTCTGTCTTATACTATAAACAAAACAATTCCAGAATGTTAATGACTTAGATGTTAAAAAGAAAAAGTTAAAACCCCACATAGATTAGGATTTTGGACCTCCAGATAGAAGATTTCTTACACTGACAGAACTGACTGTGAAAGACTGAGAGTGATATGACTATCAAACACAAGATTTAATACATTTGACTATTAAATTTTTTTTTTGAGCCAGGGTCTCACTTGGTCACCCAGGCTGGAGTACAGTGGTACAAGCTCACTATAGTCTCAAACTTTGTGCTCAAGTGATCTCCCACCTCAGTCTCCTGAGTAGCTGGCATGTGCCACTTAGCTAATTTTAAAAAGAAAATTTTTTAAAGATGGGGTTTCACTATGTTGTCCAGGCTGGTCTCAAACTTCTGGGCTCACACAGTTCCTCTGTCTCAGCCTCCCAAGTGGGTGGCAATGATGCATACCACACCCAACTTAACTATTAAGAATAATAGCAGTGTTTAAACCTAAAGATAAGTTAGAAATGATCTTTGCAAATGGGGAAAATGTATTTGTAGTATGCTTTCTTGATAAAGAATAAATAAATCGTATGAATCACAGAAGTGGACAAAAATAAAATGAGGCATTTAGTAAAAGAGAAAGCACTTGTGCATATGAACAGAGTTTCAGTATCTTTTGTGATCAGGAAAATGTAAATCAAGGCCACAGTAAGATGCTATTTTATACCTATCAGATTGGCAATGAACAAGTAAATCAAAAGGAAAGAAGAGAAAGAGGAAAGGAAGTTTCCTGTTACTAAGTGTGGGAGAAAATGTAGATCTGTGTTACTGTTGAGAGTGTAAAGTGATAAGTCACTTTTGGAAAAGTTTGATATTATCTCCTCCAGGGTATATATTCAAGAGATTCTGCTCCTACACATGTACAGTAGGAGACAAGTAGAACAATGTTCATGGCACGATTTATAATAGCAAAAGCCTAGGAACAACCCAGGTCCTCCTCAAACCAGAGAATGGATAATAAAATGGGATAATCGTATGTTAAAAATAGTGACATATGAGACAGTATGAGTGATTCATAACAATGTAAAGTAAGAAAAATCCAAAAAGATGATAATCTGGGATATTATTGTTACATTAAAAACAATTTTAAAATATACTCCTTAGGAATACACATAGATAAAATCAAAATGTATAAAAGGAAAGCAAGCCAAGAGAATGAAACACATGGGATTCAAGATAGTGGTATGGGGCAGGGGTGGAGACATGGTATAGGCAGGCCTGCCATATATTTAGATGTGGGTCATTGTCACTCTGGGCCCTCACCTATAGTGGGGACAGTTCTCACCTGGACATTTACTTGTTCATAAATGCTTGTTGCATTATTTAAAATAGCTAATTAGATTGCTGACTAAATAAAAAGAGGGCACATGTGTCTCACACACAGACCAGTGATGATACATTGTGGACCAAGGATTATGATTAATTTGAATGCACTAGTGATTAAAAAAGGAAAGGTAGCCAGGTATTGTGGCGGGCACCTGTGGTCCCAGCTACTCAAGAGGCTGAGGCAAGAGAAACACCTAACCCCAAGAGCTGGAGGTTGCTGTGACCTATGATGCCATGGCACTCTTTGAGGGTGACAAAGTGAGACTCTGTCTGTAAAAGAGAAAAGGAAAGGAAAGAAAAAGTATCTTAAAATCAAATCATAACAACAATTAAGAAATGATATTGACAGTTGATAATATGCTTTTCTTTTTTATTAAGGAAATAATTGTTAGGGGAAAAATTTTATTTTTCTTTTTTTTGTGGGGGGCAGAGTCTCATTATATCGTCCTCGGTAGAGTGCTGTGGCATCATAGCTCACAACAACCCTCAAACTCTTCGGCTTAAACGATTCTCTTACCTCAGCCTCCCAAGTAGCCGCTAGGACTACAGGTGTCTGCCACAATGCTTGGCTATTTTTGTTGTTGTTGTTGTTGTTGTTGTTTAGCAGGTCTGGGCTAGGTTTAAACTGGCCAGCCCTGGTGCAAGTGGCCGGCACCCTAACCACTGAGCTATGGGCATGAGCCAGAAAAGGTCTTTATAAATGTGTCTTTGAATGTGCTTGGGCTATAGTTAATGTCCAGTGTTTAACTTAAAGAGGATGTCTGAAATAGTTTTAGCCACAGAGATAATTGCTAATTTTATCTATAAATTTTAGTACAGTTTTTAACAAGGAATGTTAGGCCTATAGTCTACTTACTCAAATTTTTAAATTTTATTTCTTTCTTTATTTTATAAGGAGATGGGGTCTCTACAGTTCTTCTGCCTCAGCCTCCCAAAGTAGCTAGGACTACATGTGTACACCACTGTCTAGCTAACTTAAACTTTTGTATAGAGTTCTCACTATGTTGCCCAGGCTGTTCCTGAACTCCTGGTCTTAGGCAATCTGTCTCTAGCAAAGTGCTAGGATTACAGATGTGAGCCTCCTCACCTAACCCTACTTATTCAAATTATATAGCAATTCCAAAAGGCATAATTTTTAGAAATCGGTTGACATAAATGTGAAAAAACGTTTTTTCTTTTTATAGTATTTAACCTATTAATGGAAAAATGTTTCTAAGTAATTTTCCCCTGTTCTTTTTTTACATTTTATTTAAAATTTGATTTTAGGCTGGGCAAGTTGTCTTAGGCCTGTAATCTTAGCATAGGAGTTAGGGCAGGTTATTAAAATACTAGATAGACTTATCTCTGTCTCTGTAGCTTTTATGGAGGTAATTAAGCCTTTCAGTTTCCCTTTTCCAGAGTATTACGATATAGACCTGTCATATACATTCATAAGTTACTATAAATATTAAAAGATTTTAGAGCTTGCTGTAGAGCTTGTTTGGGATACATTTTTAAAGTTAAACATTGTTCTCACAGATTCTGTGACTACAAAAAGAAAGATAAAATAAAAATAAAAGCCTAGTGTGGTGGTACACACTTGTAGTCCCAGCTGATGGTAAGCTGACACAAGAGGATCAGTTGAGCCCAGGAGTTTGAGGTTACTATGAGCTATTATACCTTGGTACTCTACCCAGGGCTCCAGAGTGAGACTCTGCCTCAAAAATAAATAAAATTAGATAATTAGATTTTATTTTATTTTAACTTAGATAAGGATATATGTAAGCATATGTTTATATAATACACGTACATATCAAAAATGTAGAAATAAATTTAAAACTCTTGACAACATTTTTGTACATTAAATGTGTACATAAATACATTTGTGTATGTAGATATATATGTGTATTTTATATGAATGGATCATAGCTTGCTTGATTTTGAAAAATATATTTAAGGTTTTAAGGCAAATTGCCATATTAAAATGATTTATAATTTGACATCTAACACAGTACAGTTGCGTTAAAAAATTAAAATTGATTGTGTTTAATTTCAGAGCAAACCTAAGGACAGGTTTACATATTTTCCATAACTTCTGCTAATAGTTGTTTTGGCAAGAAAAGATATAAAACACTTTGCAAAGTATATAGCTTTAATTTAATTTTCCAAAATACCTAGTTAACATACTTTCTTCTCTGAATTACTGATTATCATAGGACCACCCAGTATAGCATTTGACTTTGTGTATGGCATTTTTACTTCCCATCTATATTATAATGAGAAGTAGGAAGGATAATTTATGTTACTTGTATCTCTCTGGGACACTTTGCCTGGATTTGAGAACTTAACCACAGATACTGAAATTTAATTAAAAGCAGATTAATTTTATTGTGGTCATGAGCTTTAAAGTTATTTTGACTGAAATCCAAATATATTTGTTTAACTTGAGTGTAGCCGAAAGGGTTTAGAGAAATAGTGACAAAGGCATTTCTAGTGGAATGTTGAGTATTTGTGTTTTGTTGGGTCAGCTAATTAACTAGTTTGACTTATAATGAGGAACAAATGTTGATGAGCTTGTACTGAAAAGTTGGGAGAAGACCTCAAATGCCAGAAGGTGTTAAAAATATTAAGATAGTAGGAGTGGTTCTCAACCTGTGTGTAGGGACACGTTTGTAACAATGAAAATATATCCTGCACATCAGATATTTATGATTCGTAACAGTAGCAAAATTAGAATTATGAAGTAGCAACGAAAATAATTTTGTGATTGGGGGTCACCACAACATGAGGAACTGTATTAAAGGGTCGCAGCATTAGGAGGCATTAGGAAGGTTGAAAACCACTGTTAGAACTTTAGGAAGTTTAATCTGGTGGCTGGTGGTGTCCAGGATAGATCAGAGTTTGGAGGAGGGTGGATGTCCAGCCAGTAGAAGGTCTTAAAGGCAGTGGTTCTTATTCACATCCCACTCTTCCTCCAAATGCAACAGATATGAAGATTAGTGTATGAGAGCTCTTTCTTTTACTGACACCGCACTCATTGCAGCTGAGATTTTCATAACAGAGTGGAGTAGGTGAGGAGAGGATGTCATAAGATTTTTTAAAGACCACACATTAATTCTGATGCTCCCTCCCTTTCCTAACAGGGAAAATTACTATTGAAACTGTTAAACTTTTAATAGTACAAAAACTTGAAATAATTTGAACTGACAAGGAAGGGAAATGAAATCAAAAGCAAACCATTGTCAAATAAAAAAAATTGATGGTACCTAGCGATTGACTGTGGTGGCTTTGAAATGCTAAGCATGTGTGACTAGCTTAGCAAGCTAGCTAGAAGGGTAGTGTGGTGCCACTGGGCACAGCAAGCAGAGGGGACGCTCAGTCAGGTATTAATATTTGGGAAATGTACTCATGGCTCCACACCTTAATTGCTGATGTAATTGGTTGTGTTACTAGGTGGCAAGCTCTTTAAAAGAATAATTTTATCTTTTTGCAGGAGTTTATGGAAGCACTTCCGTGCTGTGAGCCTTTGTTTATTTTTACTGGTATTTCCTGCTTATATGGCTTATATGATTTGCCAGTTTTTCCACATGGATTTTTGGCTTCTTATCATTATTTCCAGCAGCATTCTTACCTCTCTTCAGGTAAGCCTGGGATTAGATTTAATTAACTTCGTATAATAACTGATTTTCTTATTTTTCCTCTAAGAAAAGAATTAAACTTTTTTTTAAGATTAATGATTATAAGTGGTCTCTTACATGATTACTTTCTACCCTCTTTACAAGAACATAAATATACTTTTAGCATAGGAGTTAGGGCAGATTATTAAAATACTAGACAGGACTTAATCTCTGTATCTTTTACCAAGGTAATGGAGTCTTTCAGTTTCTCTTTAAAATTAAATATCCTCACAGATTCTATGGCTATAAAAAGAAAAGTAAAAAAACTAAACACTCAAAAATATCCAGTTTTATGATGTATATAAATTTATGTGATGCATGTGTATATTATGCACACACCATATATACTTAAAAACATTTACATGTACACAAAACATTGCCCTAGAATGATCAGCTTAGTCACAAAACATTGCCCTAGAATGATCAGCTTATTCTAACTTAAAGACAAATCTTTGCTGCCTGATTAGTAAGAAGTAAAAGAAATATAGCACTGACGATGAAGATTTATTTGTTGTTCTTTGTAGAAGTAAAAGTTGTTTGGCTCGGCACCCGTAGCACAGTGGTTAAGGTGCCAGCCACATACACCGAGAGTGGTGAGTTCGAACCTAGCCCAGGCCAGCTAAACAACAATGACAACTGCAACAAAAAGTTGCCAAGTGTTGTGGTGGGTGCCTGTAGTCCCAGTTACTTGGGAGGCTGAGGCAATAGAATCACTTAATCCCAAGAGTTTGAGGTTGCTGTGAGCTGTGACGCCATGACACTCTACCAAGGGCAACATAGTGAGACTCTGTCTCAAAAAAAAAAAAAAAAAAGTAAAATTTCTTGGAGAGTTTTATAATAGGAATCACTATAGAAGGAGGGAAATTAAGATAGAGTTGACAGGATTTGGTGATCTGGAGAATAAAGGAAAGGGAAGATTGTCAGAGAAAACTGATGACTCATCAGTATTGTTTTTGGAATGTTGTCTAAAGGTGTGGTTTTTTGGTGTCTAATACCTGGGTGACTAAGATCACCTACATTTTTAATTGTACCAGTGTGTCTTCTTTTTAGACTTCATGTCTTTTTCAATTTATTAAAAACATTTTTCTTGGGTATTCCTATGTATTAGATTTTAAGTATAACATCCTAAAAGTAGCAAGAGCACGTTATTGTTTAAAACCTATTACAAAAAAGTTCCTTAGTGATCATATTCTCTTTTAATATACATACTTTCTTTTCAGGTTCTAGGAACACTTTTTATTTATGTCTTATTTATGGTTGAGGAATTCAGAAAAGAGCCAGTAGAAAACATGGACGATGTCATCTACTATGTGAACGGCACTTACCGCCTGCTGGAGTTTCTTGTGGCCCTCTGCGTCGTAGCCTATGGTGTCTCAGAGACCATCTTTGGAGAGTGGACAGTGATGGGCTCAATGATTATCTTCATCCATTCCTACTATAATGTGTGGCTTCGGGCCCAGCTGGGGTGGAAGAGCTTTCTTCTCCGCAGGGATGCTGTGAATAAGATTAAATCATTACCTGTTGCTACTAAAGAGCAGCTTGAGAAACACAATGATATTTGTGCCATCTGTTATCAGGTAACTCAGTAAGAATCCATTTGGGTGGGTCAGACAGCATATCCCTTGGGACTGTAAACCTCATTAACCAAATTCAATTTAAATTTCTAGGCAGAAAAAACATGGGCCTCAAGATTATTAAAGACCTGATAAACTATTTCCATTTTATTCCTAAGTTAGGTTTTTAATTTAGTCCCTAAAGTTCTAATTTATTGTTATTTCCAACATTATCACTCACCCATAAATAAAGGAAAAACAGGTTGGGTGTATTTTATATTTACTCCTAAATAGACACACATATTACTCAAATATACTATCAATTAGGAGTCAGCAACTCCTGAGAAGTGGTGTGCCAAGATTCTGACTCTTTTCCTTCTAGTATTCCCAGAGTGGGGAAGAAATGTTTACGTACTTAATCTAGGTGGAGAGAGTACGTGCTCACCCTTGGGTTGCTGAATATCTGAGAGGGAGGCTGGCATTCTTGTGTGGGGGGTGGCTATGGTAGAGGCTAGCAATTGGCATGCCGCTGAAGTTTGCCTGTCTGCAGTCTGTGGTACATGCACCACAAAGAGCCTGATGGCTGCTTTCTGTTCCAAATTAAAGAGTATTTTAATCGCCTTGGAAATAAAACAAAAAGGCTTAAAAGTTTGATTCATTAGTCACCTGTGCAAGAGGGTAACTGAGTAGCAGCTTTTCCTCTTAGACTGCTGGAAATGTGGACAGACACTAGGACAGCCTCGGAAACTATGTTGCATTTAAAGTCACTCGTAAATTTAAGAGGATAGTTTGGTGGAATAAACCTATAGATAGTGATATACAGGGAATGTTCTTTAGGGCTGCTTTTATAGATTAGGTGGGGTGTTTATATAGTTGTATATGTTTAAAAAACTATTTAGAACAGTATTTTTCTAATAGTAGAATGCAACTACCAAGTTTTTTATTGTGATCAGAGCATACTTTTGGACACTAGTACAACGATGTCTCCCATTTGTTTTTGCATTTGAGGCAACTGAGAGTAATGTAGATCCTCCCCCCACTTCCAAGTGAGTCATTCTGTTAGCTCTGTTTATTATCAAGGTGAACTCGAGCTCTTTTGTCCTGGGTTTCCTCATTGTAACTCAGAACAAAACACATTAGCTCCAGCAGCTGATGTCTAATATTCCATCTCTGGGATTCGAGAGTCCTCTTTTTGTATTTGCTGTTGTCACATCACTTTTTTGAGCTGCTACAACTACCTGCTGATATCACAGGATATGATATCAGAAAATGAGAGCAGACTGTTTAGATTCCCAACTGGCTGCTTTTCCTTGGATGGCTTTCTGCTTAAAAGTTGATGCCCAGGTGTTATCAGTTCTTGGAAAGGAATTTCTGGGATACTCACACCTCCTTGTTTTGAGACTTTAACAGAATTAATGATTGATTCACCACATGTATATCTTTACAACCTTAACTTCCTGTTCTCAGGCTTCCTTCTTCAAATATCTTAACACAAGGAAGATTAATGCAAAGTATATCACTCTTATTTCAATGTGAGTGTATAAAAGTCACATAAGTAGCTATCATAACTATAGATTTATGAATTTCCATCTCCAGATATCTCAGTTCAGTAGGTCTAGGGTGTCCCAGGAATATGCATAAAAAGTATTCTGGTGCAAGTTGAGAAACACTGGCTTACAGACATAACAGCTTAAAAACCGAGTATGCATTGGCCCTAATGAGATTGCCACTTCCAGTAACCTGGTGTTACATATGGCTGATTTATCATGGCTAATTTCATCATGGAGTAATCTGTTTAGCTGTGTTGAAGCATAAGTATGTAAAAAGTCCTGTCTTTATCAGATCTTCTGAGGTTCTAATTATACTCATGTCATACCAGAGGAAACCCAGTAATCATACTGCTACATTTGTATAACCATTGCATTTCATACTAAGGCAAAACACAGTTAAGATGGTAGTTTCTTTCTCATTTTCAGTTTTTAACTTTTTTTTTAAAAAAATTACTGAGCCTGTGCTTCTTGTGTTATTTGGATAAAGGGGTCTCTGATGGCAATAGTGTTATTACTCAAACATAAAGTAAGTTTTATTCTAAGATCTGTGTTAGACATTTTCTACTGTGGGAAAGAAATGTTTGAACCAGAACTTTTCAGGGTAGTACTAAAGATTTTAGATAGACGTTTATGAGATGTCTTTCCTTTACCTCTTCTAGGACATGAAATCTGCTGTGATCACACCTTGCAGTCATTTCTTCCATGCAGGCTGTCTAAAGAAATGGCTGTATGTCCAGGAGACCTGCCCTCTGTGCCACTGCCACCTCAAAAACTCCTCCCAGCTTCCAGGATTTGGAACTGAGCCAGTTCCACAGCCTCATGCTGGAGCTGAGCAAAACGTCATGCTTCAGGAAGGTACTGAACCCCCAGGCCAAGAACATCCTCCAGGAACCAGGATACAGGAAGGTTCTAGGGACAATAATGAGCACATTGCCAGAAGACCAGATAGCCAGGAAGGGGCCTGTGACCCCAAAGATAATCCTCACAGTGCAAAAGATGAAGCATGTCCTGTTGAGTCAGCATAAAGGAAAAGAAGCAGGCAAGTTGCTTCAGTACTCTGGAAGAGAAGTTCAGATGGAATTCATGCTCCAATTTCAGGAATGAATGTATGAGATGATCAGGCAGCAAACTGACATTCCAGGGATCTAATCCAGGAAGTACTCTCAGCGGATATCACCTGCTTTCGTCCCCTAACATTGTGGGAGAAATTTTGCAATGTCTGCTAATCAAAATGTATTTATATATTCTATGCTGATGTTTTGTAGAGGTTTGCCAAGAAAATTCAACCTCAGCAACTCCAGAAACTGCCCCTGATGTGTAAGGGATAAATAAAATCAGATTTGAGTGTTGAAAGAGGCTAAGGAAGACCATGAGGACAGCATGGGAAGAAGCAGGCGAAAGTAGAACTGACCTTTCACTTTCCATGGGACAGACCATTCTCGTCATCATAAGTATGAGTAGTGACCAGCCCTTTTCTCCACCCCCTTATCCCTTAATTAATTGGAACTCAGGCAGGTGATTATTAAGTCTTGTACAGCACGGAAATGAAATCAAAGATGTAGAAGCATTGATTGTACTCAAAAGATTGAAGCACGCTCATACTTTGTATGTGCTTTAGGGAAGGGGGGGTGGGCACTTAGGCCTTGAGGGTGCATTCATGTAATCTGAGACTCTCGAACTTTATGACAGAGTCTTCAATATTTTGATGTATATGAAACTTTTGTTAATATATTGTATACTTCGTTGGCTGTGTGAAGTAAACTAAAACTCTAATGAACACTTTGGAGTCCACTTTAGTGAAGGAGACCAAAGTGGGAAGGGCTTTAGGGCACTGATAGAGGCCCTGGGTGTACTTTTCAATCCTGTGTAATGTTTAATTCTTGCAACTGGATTAAAACAGTGTTAAATTCTGGCATTATTTGCACTTTGGGAATGAGTACATAACTGTATGATCACATTCTGCAAATGCCACTTTTAAAGCTGTTAATAGACTTTGCACCTTTTCTTTGACAAGGATGTGTCATATTTAAATTTTTACATTCATCATGGCTACAGGTAGAACCAGGGAGGGGGGAATGTAATTTTTTATGGGATTTTTGATATGAAAAGAAACTAGTCATTTATTTATACAATAGGCTTGGCTCAAAAGTGTTTTTCCTAATGTGGGATGTGACTTTATTTTATTTTTAGTAGTAAATTTGGATGTAGACTGACAGACATAGCTGAATGTCTTAATAAATTTAAATTTGAAGATAACTATGTTTTGTACCTGTGGTTTATTATCCTTGTAAAGTGTTTGGTTGAAATTCTGTTAGGAGGTTCTGTTTTTATCTGGCTGGACTTGGGTTGATCCCTGTCAAACTGCACTGCAGATGGCAAAACTCTTTGAAAAAGACATGTCGTTCTTTGAAATTTTCTGCACCAGTGGTAGCAAACCTAGCTCTGCATCAGAAGCATCTGGTGAGCATTTTTTTTAAAAAAATACACATTATTGGCTCAGCGCCTGTGGCTCAAGTGGCTAAGGCGCCAGCCACATACACCTAAGGTGGTGGGTTCAAATCCAGCCCGGCCCACCAAACAACAATGATGGCTGCAACCAAAAAATAGCTGGGCATTGTAGTGGGCGCCTGTGGTCCAAGCTACTTGGGAGGCTGAGGCAGAAGACTCGCTTGAGCCCAGGAGTTGGAGGTTGCTGTGAGCCATGATGCCACAGCACTCTACCCAGGGGGACAACTTGAGGCTCTGTCTCAAAAAAAAAAAAAAATACACATTATTGAACCTCACTTTAGACCTACTGAATCAACCTTTGGGGTACCTGAGAACTTGTGCTTCAAAACTTTCCAGGTGATTCTGTCCAGTTGGCCTGGCACCAGCAGTTTTTTTCTTTTTCTTTTTTTTTTTTTTTTTGCACTTTTTGTCCAGGGCTGGGTTTGAACCCACTACCTTTAGCATATGCGGCCGGTGCCCTACTCCTTTGAGCCAAAGGTGCTGTCTGACCAGCAGTTTTATTATACATAAAGGAGGAAAGTGTCTAGACCTGAATTCATTTCTTTCCAGGTGTACCTACCTAGGTGTTTCTCACAGTCTCCTTGGTGAGCCATGTTAGGCAAAAAACAATGCAGATGGCGCCCCCTCGTGGTAACAAGGACTACCAAAGACCTGGCAGCAATAAACATTTTGGTTGCCCAATTTGTAGGAATAAAGTTGCAGATAGAGCTGTAATCATTTATGGCATGTTGAACCTTGATCATCCTTTAGCACTAAGTACCTTGTTGAGATCTTTTTGGTCTTCTCACCAAAATGCTCTCCAATATAGGTTGTTTTTTTTTTTTTTGGAGACAGAGCCTCGAGCTATCACCCTGGGTAGAGTGCTGTGGCATCACATCTCACAGCAACCTCCAACTCCTGGGCTCAAGCGAGTCTCCTGCCTCAGCCTCCCAAGTAGCTGGGACCACAAGGCTCTCCTATATAGTTTTAAGGAAAAGTACTCAGATACTTTGATAAAAGTAGAACTCTTTGGTCTCAATTTCACATTATAATATACTTTTAGCCTCCTAACTGCAAGTAGAATCTAGTTCTCCAGCAGCCAGTTGGACAGATATCACTGCGACCATATATATCTATTTGCTTCAGTTAGGAAAGCTATATTACAGTTGTAGTCAACAAAAATCCTCAAAATAAGGATGTAAATCTCATGTGTGCATACTACAGATATACCCATTTGCCAATTGGCAGAGGTGCCCTATTTGGTTTAAACACTCAGGGATGCAGTGTGTTGGAACAGCCTCTATCTTGAACTTTCTGGATGGTCATCTACATGGAAGACTGTGAGTGGCTATACACCAACAATTACGTGCTTTTTCCAGGCATGGACACATGCGATTTTCCTGTCCCTTCTTGACCAGAACTATTGTTATGACCCTACCAGTCACAACAAGACACAGTCGTCTTTCGTGGCCTGGAAAGAAAGAACATCAGTGACTGGCACTCTGGTGGGGCCACACTTATTTTGCACATTGTTCAAACTTTGAGGGTACATCTGTGAATAGTTCAAGATAATACCATTGAGAAGCTCTGGCTTAATTTGTTCCTTGTACAGGGACAGTGACATTGTATAGTGCCTTCCGTATTTGGAATTAACCATTTCCCCACCATTTTGTAATAGCATCCAACTCACTACAGATTTTTTGACCTAGGAAAAAGAGTTTAACCACTTACTTTGTCCTACTAGAAAGAAAATAAAAGAAATAGATTTAATCTTCCTTCTATTATGTTTGATTTTATGAAGTCAGAGAATAAATCCCTCATGGGCCCTTTCAGACCACTTTTCCTCTCCACTTAATGTTTTCCACTGTTTTCAGATAGGGCATACTTATTTTCACTCATGATTTAATATTTTTTTTAATTTTTATTTGAGGTAGGGTCTGGCTGTGTTGCCCAGGCTGGAGTGCAGTCACACAATCACAGCTCATTGCCACCTCCAACTCTTGGGCTTAAGTGATCCTTCTGGCTCAGCCTCCCAAGTAGGTAGGACTAGAAGTATGCACCCCCCCTTTTTTTTTTAATTGTTCATAGAGGCAGGGTCTTGCTACATTTCCCAGCCTGATCTTGAACTCCTGGCCTCAAAGGATCCTCCTGCCTTGGCCTCCCAAAATGCTGGGATTACAGGTGTGAGCCCAGCCCAATTTATACCATTGTGTGAAAGATTGAAAAGAAAAAAAAGCTGGCTGCATGGTTTACTCATTCCTGCTTGGCAACAGTTGGCATAAGCCAAAGTGGGCTGAGTTTCTAATTCACTGTGGTTCTCCCTATCACAACCTGCTATAGAAAATGAGATCGTTGTTATCAAGCTCTTCTTTTTGCCTAGAATATGCTTTAACTGGACACTGGACAAGTTTGGCATCTCATTAATCACAGTCATATTTTATATAAATATGTATAGGGTAGATATTCTGTACTAAAGAAAGTGAAAAATACAAGATTTTAAAACCAGAAGCTATACGAATAAATTTGATTTTCATTTATGAAAGTGGAATCTGAGTATTTTCATTTTTCTGTAATTACAGTAGTAGAGCAAAAAACATTTGTGGTCAAGTATTTCATTTGAATATTTTAAATCTGAATCTGCACTTGAAATTTATCCTGACATGGTGTCATACACCAGGTTGTTCTGTGATCCTGACCAGTGATTTTCGATCTTTGATGGATGTTGGCAGCAGGTTGGAAAGCTTGTGAAAAGTACAGATGCCTGGGCTCTGCCCCATAGATTCTGACTGAGAAGGCTTGGGATGGAGTCTGAGTATCTGTTATCTTTTTTCAAATTTTTCAGATGATTCTTATCATGGAAATGCAAATAGATTTAATCTGGAGCAAATATTCCTGCTATTTCCCTGAGTTTAAGATAGTGAAAGGTTTTATTTTTTTTTCTTTCAGCCAAACACACTCTTCTGAAAAAGATAAAAGCATGCACATTGATGGCATTCTTAAGGGTCGTTTGTTCTTAAAACCACCATTTTTACGGAAGAAGACTCTTAAGAAGTACATGAGAACGTTTGCCTCTGAGAGACATTTGTGGTTAAGGATTTCGGTAACTTTCACAGCTGACAGGGTTTCTGCAATGAAGCAGCAAAGCTATAGTGCAGGTGCACGTGTGAGAACTGGCCTTGCCTACCAACCACCAAACCAGCCTGAAATGTCTCAAGCTATTTATATTTGAAAGTAAAACACTGTTAACCTCCCCCACCCACCCCCCCTTGACCAAGCATATGGACTTAACCACAGAATTTTGCAAGTTAACCAGTTTTCAGAGATCTAGATCAGTAGTTCTATTTTATGAGAGCCAATTATCAACTTGCCAAAGGCCACACAGTTGATGGCAAAGCCAGGAAGAGTGTCAGATCTGAATTCCAGCTGAAAGCTCTTTCCATCTACCATGTCTCCTCAAAAAAGGTCCAAATACCCATGTGTATTATGTGTTATTCAAGGAAACTTTTATTAAATTTATTTATGTGAGCTTTGGTGAAAACATGAAACCGTGAGAATTTCTGGGATATCTTAATATTTTAAATTATTTGTTTGAGATCAGACTTTTGGCAAATTATGTAAAAAAGGAAAACAAAATTTGTGGGTAGGATAAATCTTCCTGTAACACAAACCACAACCCATCAAGATATGGCAGTTCGGAAGCTGTTGGCCAGAAAATATCTCTGTACCATTTAATATAAAAATGCTTTCTGTAGGCTGGGCGTGGCGGCTCAGGCCTGTAATCCTAGCACTCTGGGAGGCCAAGGTGGGTAGATTGCTTGAGCTCACAAGTTCAAAACCAGCCTGAGCAAAAGTGAGACCCCCGTCTCTACTAAAAAATAAAGAAACTGAGGCAAGAGGATCGCTTGAGTCCGAGTTGGAGGATGCTATGAACTGTGATGCCATAGCACTCTACCCAGGGTGACAGCTTGAGACTCGGTGCTTTCTGTATATGAGAGCTGCAAATGGGTACAGACCTTTTAATCACGCTGTTTGCAGGAACAGATGGGAAGTGTTTGAAACAGAGAAGTCAAGTCTTGGTTCAGAGAATTTTAAAATACAAAGCTGCTTCCTTCCCAAGATAAGTATTAAATCATTCTAAGAGGCACACATGAGGGATAGATAGACATAAACATCATAAATCCCATTTTCTCTCCAGTTGCCTAATAAATCTCTTCCAAAACCACTAGCTACACTTTCTAAAATTACCCTGAAGCTCCTCCCCTTCCCCTAAAGAAAATGAAGCCCAGGTGAAAATGTAAGGGGGCCATTTCTGTTTGTTTTTGTTCTTGTGAGCTACGTGGTGCAGTTGGGGCAGAAGTGAACTTGTGAGATGGGAGTAAGTTCTGTGTCTTGGTGCTGGTGCTGGGGTGGGGTGGAGGGATTGATAACTAAAAGGAAATATGTTGACAAGGGAAGGAAGCCAGTTAGCTAAGCTAATTTGTATCATAACATTTCAAACTTTCAGACTGTATTTTACAGCCTGCTTCCGGGCCATTGCCATTTATCTTAAGTTTTTATAGTTTCTTCCACATTTAACAAGAAAATAAGGCCAGGCCGGGGCTTCTCATGCCTGTAATCCTAGTACTCTGGGAGGCCAAGGCGGGTGGATTGCTTAAGCTCAGGAGTTCAAGCCTGAACGAGATCGAGACCCCCATCTCTACTAAAAATAGCAAAACTAGCTGGGTATTGTGGCCTGGGAGGCTGAGGAAAGAGGAGCTCTTGAGCCCAAGAGTTTGAGGTTGCTATGAGCTATGATGATGCCCCGGCACTCTACCCAGGGTGACGGAGTAAGATTCTGTCTCAAAAAAAAAGCAAAACAAAACAAATAATAGAGATGATGCCTAAGAAATGCATCTGCTTGCTACCAAAGTGCATTTGGTCTGCTGGGAAGAAAGAAAAAGCAACTTTTATTAAAAAAAAAAAGGGGGGGGGGACAGAAAACAATATTAATTACTTAGAGACAGAACTTGGATATTTCCAATGTAATACAGCATAGACACGTACTTCTTAAGTCATAAATGACAATGAACATTTTGCTTAGCCAAATGGGCGTGCATATACAGATTACGCTCTACTTTGAAGAGAGGGAGATGGAATCCGGAAGTCAGGTGCAGTGTGCTACATTCAGACCCGTATGGAAGCACAGTTGGTAATGCAGCATTGTAGGACACGGGACTTCAAGGGTCCTCCGCCAGCCGCCCCCCAGCATGCGGATGAGGGCGTCAGTGTGTGCCTAGTCATTCTCACTGAAGCACCCGATCCTGGTAGTGACCGCTACCATATATTTAAAGAGCTAAATAGAGCCTGACAGCTAGAGACCTGTCCCCTCCACCTCTCCTTAGGACTTGACCTCCACACCTTAGTAACACTTCATCCAAGTCCACTGAGCTAATGGTCCACGTCTTCCAAACATCTGACTCTAAAGGAAACAACCTTTTTCTTTTTTACTGTATTCTTTGTTTTATTTATTTGTTTTTTTAGCTTTACTGAGGTATAATTGGTGAATAGAAATTGTGTCTATTTAAGGTACAGGTAGGAGATAATTTTATATACATATGCATTGTGCAATGATTCCTACAATCAAGTTAATTTATCCATCACTTCACAAGGTTATTTTTCTTTGTGCGTGTGGTGAGAACGCTTAAGGTCAACTCTTGACAAATATCCATTATACAGTGCAATATTATTAACCTGTCGTCTCCATGCTGTGTCCTGGGCCTCTGGAACTTATCTCATAACTGAAAGTCTGACCAACTTCTCCCTTTCCCTGCAAATTCTGACTCCTTCTCCTCTCTGTTTCTACGAGTTCAACTTTCTTAGAGAAATAAGTAAGACTTACCCCATTTAGCATAGAGTCCTTTAGGGTCATCCATGTTTGTAAATAGCAGGATTTTGTTATTTTCTTTATCAATTTGACAGACACTTAGGTTGTTATCATATCTTGGCTATCGTGAGTAATGCCACAATGAATACAGAAGTCCAGATGCCTGATTACATTTCCAGAAATGAGATTGCTAGATCACATGGTATTGCCTGTTGTTAATTTTTTGGGGAACCTCCATAGTGTTTTTCACATGGCTGTGCAATTTACACACCCATCAACGGTGCACAGCACTTTTCTTTTCTCCATGATTTGAACAACCCTTGTTATTTTCCTTTGTTTCAGATAGGGTCTCACTCTATTGTCCAGGCTGGCCTCAAATTCTTGGGCTCAAGTAATCTTTCCGTCTCAGCCTCCTGATTAGTCGTGGTCACCAGCATGAGCCACCATACCCTGGCCCTTGATATCTTTTGACTTTTTTTTTATAATAGTCATTCTATCAGGTGAGAGCTATCTCATGGTGGTTTTGCTTTGCCTTTCTCTGATAATTAGTGAACCATATCCATTCTATGGATATTCTCCAGGAAAACAAAAGTCAAACTTACTTTGCTGCCTTCTAATCCCTTCATACATAATAATTCATTTATTCCCTACAAGCTATTGAGGTGGGAATTATCATTCTCTTTTATCTAGGAGAGACAAACTGAGGCAGAGAATGACTTGCCCAAAGTCCAGAGTCGAAAGTACCTGCAGTCTGGCTTCAGAGGCCCCTTACCCCTACATTATAGTGCCTATTCACAGACACATATTTTTCATAATTTTTCAATTTTATACTTAAAAAGTGATGGTGGTGCTAAGGAAGATGTCTTAAAACTACTTCCCGGTTGCTTTTATAAGCTGGATACTTCACAGGTGTCTTTTCTTCAGTAGCCACCACAAGATGACTACTCTGTTAAACCCTATTCTTGACGTGGACACCTGGTAAGTACCATGTCTGCTCTATGTAAAGTGTTACAGAAACACAACTCCAACCAGTGTCCTGCCTCCCCTTCCACCCTTCCCTATGCCTCCAAGGCATCTAACCAGCATGTATTTGTAAGTAACCACTAGGCCCCAGGCACAGGCTAACAGCCAAACTCACCCCTGCCTGCACAGAGCTCTCACATTGCAGGCAGAATACTCACAGTTAAATGATAACAGAGTGTGATGAGTTCCTTGATGAGAAGCCAAACTTCTCTACTTAACCATAGCTATTTGTGAAGGCCACTGTTCTTACCTCTAAAATGACTGTGGAGGCTCAGTGCCCATAGTGCAGTGGTTATGGTGTCAGCCACTTACACCAAAGGTGGTGGGTTCAAACCTGGCCCAGGCCAGCTAAAACAACAATGACGACAACAACAACAAAAAAAACTAGCTGGGCATTGTGGCGGGCACCTGTAGACCCAGCTACTTGGGAGGCTGAGGCAAGAGAATTCCTTAAGCCCAAGAGTTGGAGGTTGTTGTGAGCTGTGATAGCACAGACCTCTACCAAGGGTGACATAGTGAGACTCTGTCTCAAATAAATAAATAAAAATAGAAAAACTGTGGAGCTTGTAGCCCTCAGATTCATTTCTACCAGATGTGGGAAAACCCTCAAATCTTTACACCTGAGTATACCTGCCTTGCCTTCTATGGAGGCTTCGACAAACCCCATCGCATCCCCAAAGACCAGCTTTATCAATGCTCTGATAAAAGGTTCAGCTCATAGAGAGTGTCCCTTATCGTAGTGGTTCTCAAACTTCCCTGCACCCTGGAATCACCTGGCATCCTGCTGCTGGGAATTCTGATTCCCTCCAGCTGGGCTGACCCTGAGATTTTTTTTTTTTTTAATTTTATTGAATGGTAACTATGTACATTAATGCACTTCTGGGGTACAGTGTGGGGTTTTCACATGCAATCCAAAATACTTCCATCAAACTGATCAACACAGCCTTCATGTCATTTTCTCAGTTATA
>CAUYQV010061300.1:0-63834 GCA_963574575.1 Galagoides demidoff
TGACCTGGGTTCTTTAACAAGTAAATTCTAAAAAGGAAAAAAAGAAACAGGGAAAGGAGTTGGGAGGAACCAGTGGGAACCTACAGATGTAAGAGACCCTCAACAGTGGCACTAAGGGGACTTAAGTGAATACCAAGTAAAGCTGGAACTTTTTTTTACAATTTCACACAATCAAAAACATTTAGCATCACCTACATGTTTAAAGGAATCACTGATTTTTCAGGTGTAATAATGATGCTGCTGTCACATTAATATCTTTGAAGGTACAACTGACCCAATAACGTTTGGGCTGGAGACTCTGCCACTGGTACAGGTGAGAATCCGTCCCTGACTCCAAAACGCAACCACTAACAGCCCACGGCTGACCAGGGAGGCTTACTGATGACATAAAAGTTGATTAGCTCAGCGTTATAGGCACTGATTGTACACGGCATTCTTACAGCAAAGTAAGCTAGAAAAAAGAAAATACTACGAGAAAATCATGGAGGAGAAACAGATTTACTATAAAGGGATCATCAAAAGGTCCTCACTCTGCGTCCCCCACGGGGTGGGGGGCGGGGGCACTCGCTGTCTCAGGGTGGCAGAGGCTGCAGCAGCTCCTCACGAGTGGACCTGCACAGTTCAGGCCCATGCTGTCCAAGGGTCAACTTACACATCAATAAATTCAGAAGATTCAATGGCCTGGTATCCAAAAACTGCTCCAAGATTACCTGGGGCCACTGGGGCCACGGTGTTGGCAGAGCTGAAGCCAGATTCATTCACCATCACGAGGATCAGCTGGGTTACAAGTACTGAGTGTTTGGACCCACGGGAAGAGGGAGTCATGCCCTTCCCTCTTCTTCATAAAGCTTATTTTTTTAATGTGATTAAACATCCTGGCTTGGCAAACAAAGTATTTTATGATGCCCAAGCTAGCAAACTGTGCAGGGGGCAGCACCCATGTCCGCAAGTGCAGGGGAGGCCCCATGTCCGCAAGTGCAGGGGAGGCCCCATCTCCGCACCCTGTGTGCCCACAGCCCAGTAATGGGCACTCACTCCCACAATACCCCCACCCGGCGTCTTCCTTTCTGAGTCACCTGCTGGCTCACAGCCACCCACTGCACACATGCCTGGCCTCAGTAGCAAAGGCCTGTGTCCAGCACTGGCTCTCAGGCACAACCCCCCTGGGGCGCACCCTTGACCTCACCAGAGTGGAAAACGGCAGCGAGACACACAACCACCTCCCACTTCTGGGGACCAGATGCCCAATCCCCAGCCACAAAGTCACAGGGAATCAGGAGGGCACAGCTTTTCCCTCATGGATTGCCGTTGCAGACACAGACATTTCAGAAAGATTTATTTGTAAGTGGCTCTGTCAGAGATTACCATTTTATAAAGCTTTCCCCTAAGATCTACTTCCAGGACACAGTAGGAGGTCAGTGGAAAATGAAGCCACATCACACCACCACTAGCAGCAGGTCCCCAGGCTCTTTTACAATCGCAAAACACAGAGCTGTGGCTGACAGCCCAGCTGCCCCTGAGGCAGCACCTTACAGCAGCTGTGGAGCGAGGGATGGTCTGTCACTCTGCTGCCGGAGAGGCAGCTAACCATACAAATGAAGCCTTGTGGTGTAAATAATACGGTGTCTGCCTAAGAGATGTGTCATGAAGGCCGCACTAACAAACTGCCAGGCCCCAAATCACGGCAGCCAGAACCTGGCCACCTCCCCGCAGGAAGGGCAGCTGACGCCTTGACACTGGTGACTGACACAGGTGCCCTCCAATCACTTACCGTGCACAGCTCCAGGGCGACCCTGCTGCCCATCACTGATGTCTAGTCTAGGACTCATCACACAGGACACAGCCCACCCTGTGCTCCAGCCCACCCTGGGCTGCCGCTTCCTCCCGGGGAGGGGCTGGGGAAGGAGAAGCACAGCTGGACTTCACTAGAAGTTAGGAGCAGAAGAGCCAACACAGGACCTAGGACTCTGCAATTGACCCACAGGACACGCAAAGACCCTCTAAGTGGCACACAGGACACACAGGACTCTGCAAGTGGCACACAGGACACACAGGATGCAGGATTCTACATGTGACACAAAGGACACACAGGACTGTCTAAGCAAAAGCATGGCCCTCACGCTGGCCATCTTACTACTGTGATACGGACTCTCACACATCACTAATGTACAAACAGGACACCACCTTTCCAACTGCCCTCCTAAATGACCGAGTGGCTTGGACACAAACACAATTTGGTTTAATTCATTTGTCAGTGACCTGTTCTCTTTATAGCTCACACATTTTTCGGACTGACAGTTCCCATGAAAAGTTCATTCCTTTATGTCAAATTGAGATCAAGTCTCTTAGATTAAGTCTCTTAAACACAAAACGTAAAATTCTGTGATATAACAAAACCAGTGCAAACCCAGCTAAGTACCCCACATTCTGTAAAAGTCACCCTATTAATGGAACTTTTTAAGTTCAAAATAAAGGCTCAGCTCAATTATAAGAACATCAAGTACTTTTAGCATTAATGACAGACATCTGCTGACAGATCCCGGGAGTGAGTCCTCAGCCAGGTGACAACCGACGTGCTCCACCAGCCTCTGCACCCGCAACATGAGGGGCTCTACCACCCGTGGGGTCTGCCTGACCACCTCCTGGGAGAAGCAAGAACGAGCAAGCACTGGCCACCAGGGCCTCTGGTCAATTCTCCACAAGGGCCCGAAGCTGCTCCCCTCCTCGATTTTCTTATTGTACTAAAATCCACATATATAAAACTTACCACAGTAACCACTGCTAAGAGCACAGACCAGTGGCCTCACACAGTCACACTGCTGTCAGCCACCTCCAACACCTCTGGACAGTCACCACCCCAACTGAAGCTCCATCCCCATGAAATGCTAACTCCCCTCCCTCAACAGACCCCCACAGCCATCGCCTTTCTGTCTCTATGAATTTAGCTACTCTGGCATCTCGTGTGAGTAGAATCATACAGTATCTGCCCCTTTGTGACTATCTCATTTCAGAGCAAAACCCCCTCACCCAGGTCCACCCACTCCGTGTGGACAGACCACATCTCGCTCACCACTCTCCTGTCAGAGGACCCTGGGCTGCCTCCACGCTCTGCTGCTGTGAACATGGACACACCAGTCCCCTTTTCTTCCAATTCTTCTGGGTATAGACCCCAAAGTGACATTGCTGGATCAGGTAGTGTCACATTCCTCACTCTTTGAGGGACCTCGTCCTGTCTTTTTCAGCAGCTGCACCATTTTTCATTCCCACCAGCAACACACAGGGATCTCATTTCTCACACCCTCACCAACACCTGCTTTCTTGTTTGTAGCGGGCCTAAGCCCCTGAAAACTCTTTGGCATTTTTTTTCCTGTCTCTGAGCACTACTTCCAGTTAATTATTCCCACTAACAAAATCTGCCGCACTCACATAAACGACAGAACAAACCCCAGTCAGCAGACCAGCACCACATGAGGCCTCTCCTAAGCCTGCTGCTGGGATGCACTTTAAGGCTGCTACCACAGAACAGAGAGGCCAGGCAAGTGCAGTCAGAGGGTCACAACTAAACTCACCTCTGCCAGCCCAGGGATCTAAGAAAGTTGTAAAAATGCTGAGACTGTGTCTCCAACCTGTACGGATGCCCTGTCATGGGTTGTGTGGGAGTGCGTCAACATGGCCAACGTCTGGACGCAAGGACTTGTCCTGGCTGTGTCATAATCCTGACACAGTGGGGAAGGGCAGGTCAGAGGCTGCTCAGGGCATCCTAGCCTCCTGTCATTCTACGTTTCTATTTCTCTTCAAAAACTAAAAATGAAGCCTGCCTGTCCGTGATGAGGACTGCTGCGGTCTGGCTGACACTCCCTGGTGGCCTCTCAGGAAGGCCCACTCCCAGCACCTTCCTCATCTACAGTCAGCGCTGCCAACCTGCGAGACTCAGACCTCAGCCTTGATTTTTTTTTTTTTTTTTTGAGAGAGTCTCATTATGTTGCCCTTAGTAGAGGGCTGTGCCATCACAGCTCACAGCAACAGAATCACAGCTCACAGAATCACTTGGGGGCTTAAGCAATTCTCTTGCCTCAGCCTCCCAAGTAGCTGGGACTACAGGCACTGGCCACAACGCCCGTCTGGCTATTTTTTTTGTTGCAGTTGCCATTGTTGTTTTAGCGGGCCCAGGCCGGGTTGGAACCCGCCAGCCTCGGTGTATGTGGCCGGCACCCTACCTACTGAGCTACAAGTGCTGCTGAGACCTCAGCACTTAGAAAGCTCAACAGTGGGCAGCAGGGTCTGCACACAGCCCATGCCAGATACACCCAGATGTGACAACTGATACCAGCAAGTAACCAGCTCCTAGAGGCTTCATCCCGCTCCTGGGGGCATCACCCAGCTCCCAGCGGCATCGCCCAGCTCCGGGGCATCACTGCCATTGTTAGGTTGTCATCACTATTACTACCACTCCTCACTACATCACCCCTTCCATTTTAATTTTACATGTGTGACTAAAACATAATGAAAATATTTCTATGTGAACAAGAGCGAATTAGCTGGTCCCTTTCAAGTCAGTTCCAGCCCTCCAGCTCAATCATGTGGCCCCAGAGTGTGACCTGCTCCAGGACCACAGCAGGCCTGACCTCTGGCCCCTTCTGTGCGGGGTGGGGGATGGGCAGCATGCCCTTCCTGTCACAGGCCGGGGCCCAGGGACCACTCTGCAGACATAGGCAGACCACAGCAGCAGCCATGCACAGATACTTTCCCCTTTTCTGGCTCAACTACCTAGGTTCCTGCTAAGTTTCTGCTTCAGATTAAGTTCAGAGTTGGTTTATTTCTTACCTTACTACTACACAAAACTAAACAGACAAGAGTATCAAGGGTTGCCAGGAATGTGGGGAGGGAGGAGGCATGGTGGAGCATAGAGGGTTCTCAGGGTAGGGAAACCAGTCTGCATGACCCTGTCCTGCTAGACACAGGTCAGTATGCTCTGTCCAAACCCACAGACCATACAACATTGAACTTGAACTTCAATATGGACCGTGGAATGAGCCAACAACAATGTACTGATACTGCTTCATCAGCTGGGCCAAGGCAGCAGACAAAGCAAGATGTCAGTGATGGCAGAAACCATCAGGGAGAGAGGGTCTACCAGAAAGCTGCAACCTTCAGTTTTGCTATAAAACTAAAGGTGTTCTAAAAATATAGTCTCTTATAACCAATGAATACTATTAAAAACAGCACTAAACACCAGATTTTTGTTACAAACATGATAAACACCAGATATTACAAACATGCCTCATGCCTTTACGTTAACACCAGGTGTTCCCTGGCACTCTGGAGCTGGGTAAGGAAAAGGCATTGGAGGGGTTGAACCAGCCGAGTGCTAAGGGTCACAGCCAGGTCAGCACCCGGGAAAGCAGCACCATCTGCCCTCTCCTGCCTCTACTTTGCTGCCTCTCCTGCCTCTACTTTGCTGCCTCTCCAGCATCTCTGATCTGTTTGCTTTTGACGGTGTTCCCACGTTGCCCTGTACTGGACCAACTAGAGACAGTCTGTGCACAGGAAGGACGCCCCCATGCCACGAGCCCCTTGTGGTGGAACTCGAGGCTACAGGGTTGGAAAGAGCAGCACATGGAAAAGATACCATGTTGAGAACAATAATAGCTCAAAGAAACAGGACAGCGTTTCTGAGAATGGAGACAAGCAGGACTTACCACACACCAACTCTTACTACACAATTTATGTTGTAAATCTTCACTGGAGATTTATGATTCTACAAATAATACTCCCTTGGCTTCCATCTTACAAATGAGAATCCTAAACTTCAGGGGCTGTAAATCAACCTCAAGCCTGTCAGGCTGCAATCCGCAGGGCTTCCACTCCACCAGAGGGGCAAACCCACTAGACACAAGCCCCTTCTACTTCTGTGATGCTGGCAGGCACCACTGCCAATCAGAGCATTCTTCCCCTGAACCAGGCTCCAGAATCCTTCTCAACCCAACACCCAGTGCTGCCAAATCATCAGTCACCCAAACACAGACCTCTCTGCCACCCACTCATCAGACCACACAGCAGGGAACCAGCTGGATTTTGAGAAAGTGAATTTATAGCGAGACAATTGTGATCCTGTGAGCTTCTCTAGAGTATCCTATAGCTCCCCAATGTCAGAAGAGAAAACAGACACTGGAAGGGATAATATAACTAAGATCAGAGGAAAATGAACAGGGCAGCAAAGGTGTAACAAGAAGAACCAACAGGATGGCAGAATTGGGACAGAGTGGGACAGAGAATAACCGTAGGCGACCATGCAGGACATATGTTGTAGGCGACACAAACAAATTCAGGGAACATGGAGAAATAAGAATTTGGGAGCTGGTCCAAACATGCATTAGAAAGGAAGTTAGAGAAGAAAACAGGTGTATTTAGGCAGAAGGACTCTAATCTTGACATTCTCTCCCCAGTAGCCACACTCATGGATTGTCTGATCCAATTCATCTTCCTTTACAATGTGTAGAGTAGTTAGACCCACTCAGAAAAGAATAATTCATGTGCCATTTTCAGTTTGTCAGTATAAGTCCCAGTAAAAACGCAGCCTCATAGATTTGCTGAGAACTACGAAACACACCCTAAAACATGGTTTAAAAAGCGAGTTTTAAAAGTTGATATAATTTACCTTAATCTCAGAGTCTCAAGAGTATAAAAAACACAAAAATGAGAAAGATAAACTCCCATTTATAGATAAATCAGAACTACAATTGCAAAACACTTATTATGTATTTCAAGGGATAAAAATGAAAAATGGATACAATTAGCCTCTCTAAAAACTGTAGAACTTCAGAGTTCTAGGGTGCTCAAAATGTGGGGAGAATTTATTTAAATCTTATACATGAATCTTTTATTTCTTGTTAGTTACGTAAAAGTTTTTAAAGCTTAGCTCACTTTTACTAGATCTACTTACCTCTTTCTGACGACCTACAAATCTAATTTTTCTGTAGTCTTTATCATCATAAACCTAGGGGGAAGGAAAAAGACCAAATGTTATTTTTAGAGCTTAATCTAAAAGTAGTCACTTAAAATCAGTAAGTATTACCAAAAAAGTGTTTTTCTTAACTTTTAGGTCATTGATAATTAATCAAAACACATGAGGGTCACAATGTGTCATTAGGGACATTTTTCAGCAAGATACCAGCAGTGATAAGGGATGGTAATATTAACTTAAAGACAGAAGCCTGGGTAGCGCTGAGAGGTGGCCCGGGAAGGTGGGGTGGAAAAGAAGAGACAAATCCTGACGGAGGACGACCCCGCCCCCGCCTTCCTTCACGCTCATACTAGTCTACAAGTACCTCCTGCCCTAGACTACAATAGACTCCTCGGGTTGCTAAACTTTATTATTCGACATCACGCAGTCAAAGCACTGGTGGAGCAGACGGCCGCGGGGAGCCCTCTGGGGACACCCGGCTCAGCGTCCGCCGGCCTCGGCGCTGGGATCACCGCCGTCCCGACAGGCGGCATCCACGGGTGAGCGTCTCACCGGATGAGACTGCGAGGGAGACCCAGGCAGGCCGCGACCCGCGCAGGACGAGGCGCATTTCCGGAGGGTCCCGAAACCGGCACCCCCAGGTCGCCCGTCTCCGCGGCTCAGGTGCCAAGTAGGGAGGGCGTCCTAAGTCCCACAGACGTTACCTGGCCAGTGTGCGTGACCTTCTCCCCGGTCGGCGAGGTCCGCACCCCAAAACACCTGGCGCTCTTCGGCAGACTCTGGGCCACCGTGCCAGCCGGACCCAGCAGCCGGCAGAAGGTCGCAGCCGCCGCCATCTTGCGCGGCTAACCTTTGACCCGGCACAACGCAGCACCTCACGCAGACGCAGGCGCGCGGCTTCCGGCGGCGCCCGCGCTCTCGGGACTTATTTCGCCCTGCGCGGTGGGTGGAGGGGGGTGGAAACCTGGACAAGGCGGAGTGTGCGCATGCGCAGTGTGATCGGACTGGAATGTGCAGACTCTGGCCGGAGCCGGCCGCGCAAGGCTTTCTACTGCCTGTGCGATCCTCCGCGTGTGGCTGCTGCCCTGTGATTCTTTCGTAGGGGGAAGACAGGGAAGAAGATAAACTGAGAAGACATTGTTTGTATTCTTGTGGTAATCGATAATCCTGAGACGTTTAAATGTCAAATATCTATTGCGTGAAGGGGTTGATTGCTTGCAGAAGAAACTTAAGTGCACTGGATCTGTTGATTCACGTGTGGTTGAGTATCCCCCCCCCACAAATACTTCCTGCAACAGAGCACCCAGTAAAACTACAATTGCTTCTCCCCAGCGTGTAAATAGAGCTTCTAAAAGGGCTCATTTTGTTCAAAGCTGCCTGGTAAAATCCCAGCTGGCAATTCAGCCCAAACTGGGAGCAATTCCCCGCTTGACGGTCCAGCATCGGCCTTTTCTCTGCTGTGGCTGAAGCCTGACAACTAGATGACTCCAAGAACAAAACTCTAGAGATGGATGGGAAGTTGGGAAGGCGATAGAGAAGAGGGGTAAAGTCGACATGAAACAAGCATACACATAAAGACCTCCTGGAAACGGAAAGATGTCTCGGCAGACCTAGTGATCAGAGCAGATTTGTCCGGGGACCCACCCCGTGTCCACCTGGGCAGGTGCAGACGTGGGCTCTGAGCTAGCAGTGTGCAAGGAGAGATAGATGTAGCCAGGTCAGCGGCTCACTGACACGTACAAAAAAAGAGGGATAGATTCCCTGATAGATACCTGAAATGCAAGTATAATTCAATTCATCGTAGAATCTAAGCAGTGGATATATGGTGTTCACTGTAAAATTCTTGCTGGTTTCCCTATATGTTTGAACTTTTCTACAATGGAGAAAGAAAAAGATAGTTGTAACCAGTTGGGACCATTGTCTATTTCCCCATCTTTCCAACAGTCAATTATAACTAAAATAAAATCCCAAACCCCTTGCCAACTGAACAGACTGCTCTTGGTCAAGGAGACCCCAGAAAAACCTTAAAGCTGAAGTCCTGGCCACAAAGGGAAGAGACCTTTTTATACCTCCTTTCTTTTGTAGTTTAGACTCAACAACTGACCAGCATTAATGTTGAAATAGAGATAAGAGGTGTTTGGTTTGTTGTGGCAATAAGATACTAAATTATTAGCAGGACCTAAAGCTATGCAGGGTAAAAGTAAATTACCTGCAAGCCATCACTTTGCTTATAGTTCACTTGAGTTGCTATCTTGTGTCTTATCTTCAATAGATTCTTTAACTTAAAATGTTCTGAGCCTTTAGATAAAGCTTTAGTTCTTTAACCAATTACAATCAAAGAATCTTTAAACCATCCTGTAACCTGTATCCCTGTCCCAAGATGTTCCGCCTTTGGGGGCCAAATCGATGTGTTGATTGATGACTCTATTTGCAATTCCTACCTCTGAAATGTCAAAAACCAAACCAAGGGACCATCTTGGAACCAACTGCTCAAGGATTCTTGGGTTGGCACCTGCATTGTTCGCACATACTCAGCTCAGAATAAACCATTTTAAGTCTTACAGCATTTGGGTTTTTCCTTTTAACACAATACATTTCTCCCAAGATGTACTCTTAAAAAATGGTTTTGTCCGTTTTGTGTGAGGTCTAATTGGTTGAATCTTTTTCATTCTGGGTAACCATTTGCGTTTCCACTTTTGAAATTCCCCTTCTCCCTCTTCACCCAGGGGAAGCAGGGAGGGTTGCAGACAAGGCCACCAACGCAAGCACGGAAGCGCCTCGCTCTCCGCCCCGGGGGCGGGGGGGGGGGGCTTGTCACGTGATTTTCCCGCCGCCATCTTTCTTCCTGGCGGCGGCGTCCTCCCTGCCCGCGTGCGCAGGCGCGGTGCTCGGTGTTGCTGCGGTTTGGGGCTTCTTACTCCCAGGTCAGGGGTCCAGGGCGTCCCGAGGGTAGGGGTGCGGGGCCCGCGCTGCGGTGAGGGTGAGGCTGCCGGGACTGGAGGGCGGGGCCGGTTACCCTGGAACTGCAGGCCACTGTCGGAGGAGTGTGTGCCGAGCGCGGGAGTCCAGAGACCCGGGCACGGCCTGCGGGCCTGGGTCAGCAGGACTGCACGAGTGCCTGGGTCTTGATGGGTGGGCTGTGGGCTCAAGTGCGACGCATTCGCACCCGGTGGTCCCAGGTGAGGCCGTCCCCGCTCCGGGCTCCGGTCCTGCCGGCTGAAGCTTGCAGCGCCCCTGACCCACTTCCCAGGTGTCGGTGGACCAGCACGGGTGGCCCCGTGGGCGAGGTGCGGAGCCGATGTAACGGCCCTTCTCCCCGCAGACTTGGCCGCGACATGACAACGCTGTTGGTGCGAAGGATGGTGGCCTCGGTCGTGAGCCCCCTGCTCCGTCTGGGCTCCCGCGCCGCGAACCCTCCCGCCTTCTCTACGCTCCTGGCCGGTCCGCTCCGTGATGCGGGGTCCCTGCTCCTGCGCAGCCCCTTGCCCTGCCTGCAGCCCGCGCTGGGCTTCAAAACCAAGGGCGTCCTCAAGAAGCGCTGCAAGGACTGCTACCTGGTGAAGAGGCGGGGGCGGTGGTTCATCTACTGCAAAACCAATCCCAGGCACAAGCAGAGGCAGCTGTAGCCTCTTCCCCTCGAGAGTAATGCGCAAGGTTACCACTGGCCCAAGTCTTTAAGAACATGGTTGTACCTGAGCAAGAGAGTGAAGATGCCAGGACTCTACGTAGGAAGTGTTCTAAATGTTACTTACTACTCTCTTCGGTTTTGATGTGCTTTTGTAGTTAGTTTATTTGCCAGTTAAAAACACTTTTTCATTAAAGACATCGTCTTAATAGTTTAATTCACTGTGCCTGAGCTTTACCTGCAGGTAGGTACTGCATAGGACCAGGGCAGTTGTTCGTTAACTGTGTGTGAGGATCCTCGGGGCCTCTGGGAAGAAATGGTGACAGTCTAGGTCTGCCATTTGGCATGATAATCTACCCAAGCTGGGGGGCTTAAATCACCACAATACATTGCTCACCATTTTGTGAGGAGTTTGGGAAGGGCTCAGCTGAGTGGTTTGTGGTCTACATAGTACTGGCTGCAGGATCCACCCCCACGATGGCACCAAGGATCTACTCTCGTGATGGCCCTGGTGCTGCTTGTTCTACGAGGCACCTGCAGACCTGATCACTGGCCTGCACTACTCAGAGGAGCTTCCCCAGAGAATCAGGAGGACACTGAGTCAAGGCTTCCTATGACTCAGTATCAAATTTAAAAACCTTAGTTCCATGCTCTCCTGGTTCAGCAAGTCCCTTGGGTGAACCCAGATAGGGCCTGGGGGACCAGGCTCCTGCTGGGGGATGGCAACACCTACAAGTTTGAAGGCTGCTCCCACAGGGAGGAGGGCTGAGGTGGGTCAGTCCGTTCTGGTCACCAGTGTCAGGAGTTGAGCTAACCCTACGCCTTGGGTCACCAGGAGTGGGTCTCAGGAAGTTGTGTCAGTGCACCACTTGGGGCTGCTGCCTTGGTATGGGTTGCCCCAACCAAGCACCTCGAGTGGGGGTTTAGTCAAAAAAAATGTTCATTTAGTCTTGGCGGGCAAAAGTCAGATGAAGGTGTCAGCTGGGCTGGTTCCCCTTTTCCTGGCCTGTGGACACTCACCATCTCCCTGTGTCCTTATGGGGCTTTGCCTCCGTGTGCATGTGAGTCCCAGTCTGTATAAGGGTCCCGTCCTGTTGGATTAAGTCCCACCCCAATGACCTCACTTTACCTTTGTTGCCTCACTAAAGACCCTGTCTCCAAATACAGTCCATGCTGAGGTCCTGAGGGTAGAACTGCAACTCATGAATTTGGGGGCAGAGGGGTCCAGTCCAGCCCAGAGCAAATGCTTAAATGTAGGGGTGACATTTTACATGTCATTGCTTGCTCCTGGCCAAGGGGACTTACCCACCCATTCAGAAAATGAGTTGCTAACGTTGTGAGGAGGCCTGTGCAAGAACCCTAACAAAAGAATAAGCCCTCCCGGCCAGATAGCAGACAGCCATGGCTACTGCAGGGCGAGAGCTCAGGCCCCCACAGCTGTGGCCAGGGTTCCTATAGCCCACAGGCATCTGACCCATGTGGAGAGGGTAGGGGTTGTTGCCTAAAAGGAAAGGGACCTGGGAGCTTTGAGGAGTCTTCTGCCCAGCAGCAGCAGCAGGGAAGCCCTTGCTTGGCTGTTCTTTAATGAAGAGTTGTGCATGCACAAAGATGCCTGGCAAAGTCGGGTCCTCCTGGGAAGTCCACTGTGCATCTGGCCTCAGCAAGAGGGGAGGGTGCTTTTTCCTCAAGGTATACACCTGCACACAGTGTGTTTTCCCACCATGAAACAGGATTCATGCTTCCCATCCCACTGGGGTGCACCTTGTGGTCAGGACTGGACTGCAGGTCATCTGGGAAGCCACCTCAGAATCCCAGCAGGAGTCAGGAGGGCGGAAAGCTTTTCAGACACAGAATGGGTGGGTGTGTCCTGGAGGTCCTGTGGAATGTGCCCAGTGGTCCCATAAGGGGAAGAGGAAGTTGGGCCCTTTACCTTCAAGTTCTCATCACTCGTGGTTAAAGGTCACCTGGGACTATAGAAAGCCGTCATGCATAAGCACCTCTGCGGGTGAAGACAAGAGCTTAGGGGTGTCTGAGTGGCAGTGCTGGGGCCCATGACAGGATGGAGAGACCGCTGGGTCTGAGTATTGACCCTGTTCCCGCCTCAGCGCTAGGCCTTGGGTGAGACAAGTCTGTGGAGGCCTCATGTTTAAGGGGGTTGATCACCACTGTGCCTTCCCTCGGGACTCTTCAGAACCCAAAGAGCTAAATGATTGTGTCCCCCAAACTCATGTGTCAAAGCCCAATCCTCAATGTGAAGGTTTGGGGAAGTGGGTGATCCAGTTGCAGGGGTTGGCCCTTCACAATGAGGTCAGGGCCTTATTAAAGGCACCTGGGAGCTCCCTGCCCCATCTGCCCTATGAGGGCAGGGCCAGAGCCAGGAGCAGTGGCCAGCACCGCAGGCTGAGTCAGCTGACGCCTCCACCTGGGGCTCCCAGCTTCCCCTGTTTTGGGGCACCAGGGCTGTGGTGTTTTACTGTTGCATTTGAGGAGGCTGAGACCAGGGCTGGGGCAGGGCCTGTTTCTCAGTCACATTTGTATACTCAGCAGCATTCACCACAGGGCCTGGCCTGCAGATAGCCACCACCCAGCAAATCAATGTGGCATCAAATGATCAGCCACGCTATAAACAGGCTGTCCCCCTCAGACAGAGCGCACAGTCCTTAAGACCAAGACTGCAAATTGACAACTTAAGCCTTGGCTGACTGGGCCTGCCAGCACTTCTGGCACCGGGTTGTGGGCCAGGGAGTGTAACACCAGATTTGTCTGGAAATAATTGTTCAATGACAGGTAGATGTCTGGGCCCACTGTTACACAGGCCTCCCAGGACAACCAGGTGGCCCTCTGTGAGCTGTCTCAGAACTCGAGCCAAGTCATATTTCTGAATATTAAATATACAAAGTTGTATAGCAGTGTGCAAAGTATGTTTAAATTTATGTGAAAACTGAACACAAATCTACATACATATTTTTCCAAGCAAAAATATATAAATGACTTTGTAAGAAAAGTCCTGGAGCGACACAAGCGACTGATTTTACTTCCAGAGGGAAGGATAGGAAAGATGGGGATGAAATGGGAGATTCGCTTGTATGGATCTTAATTTTTTTTTTTGATGAGTTACATTTATATATCACTTTTATATTGATGCCTAGAAGAAAAACACAAACATCCGTTAACACTATGCTTTCGGAAAAGAATTTGAGCAATTTGACAACGGAAAAGCAAAGCAGCCCCCAGAGCTCCATCTTCACCAAGGGGCCCTGGCTTTTCTTTCGACTGTAGCCAGGACTGACACCATGGTCTCCCTGATTAGATTCACCAAGCACCTCACAGCATATTCAGAGCAGTCCCAGCGTCTGAGCTTCCAGGCCTTGGAACAGAGGGAACCCCGGGCCAGGACTCATCCCAGGAAGGCAGCCTTCTGTACCTGAGCCCTGCCACCTGCAGGAGAGCTGCTTCCAGGGGCTGCCTGCAAGGAGGCTGGCTCAGACAGGACAGCGCACTCCACCTCCCCTTTGTTACCATAGAAGGGAAGCTTAACATAACTAGCTCAGCTTCTTTTCTGAGGTGATATCCTGTGAAACCAGCAGGAGCAAGAAAGAGTGAGACTGCGTCTCTACTAAAAACAGAAAAACTAGCTGAACCTTGCGATGGGCACCTGTAGTCACAGCTTCTTGGGAGACTGAGGCAAAATGATCACCTGAGCCCAAGAGTTAGAGCTATGATGACACCACAGCACTCTACCCAGCATGAAAGAGTAAGACTCTGTCTCAAAAAACAAAAAAAAAAAAAGGAAAGAAAAAAGAAAATAAAGAAACCATAGATGAAATAAAAAAACAGAAAAACATTCTACACTCAAGGATTGATTGGTAGAATCAGCATCTCTAAAATGTCTGTATTGCCCAAACGATTTGCAGATTCAATGCAATCCCCATCAAAATACCAATGTTATACATATTTCATAGATCTAGAAAAAATAATTCTATGCTTCATTTGAAATGAGAAAAGAGCCTGAATAACCAAAGTAACCCTTAACAAAAAGAACAAATTTGGAGTCATCACATTACCTGATTTCAAATTATACTACAAGGCTATAGTAATCAAAAAATCATGGTATTAGTATAAAACTAGAGATATTAACCAATAGAACAGAATAAAGAACCCAGAAATAAAACTATCTACCTACAACCAACTGATCACCGATGAAGCGGACAGCAACTAGGGAAAGGAAGGTCTGTCCAACAGATGGTACCAGGAAAACTGGGCAGCCACAGCAGAGGAATGAAACAGGACCCTCATCTCTTGCCACATACAAAAAATAAGTCAAGTTGAATAAAAAACTTAAATGTGATAGAGACTGTTAACCTAAGCAAAATACCTCAGGAGTGGAAAAACATGTGCTCGCTAGTAGTTGGGAGCCAAACGATGGGGACACAGGTGCAGAAAGGTGTGAAGGTCATAGGACATCAGGAAGAAGGAGGGGCAGGGGTAAAAACCTCCCTGTCAGGTACAGTGAACACGATTCAGGTGATGGGCACACTGAGCAAAGCCTCGATGTAAGCATCATACAAGGTATCCACATAACAAAAATATTTGTACCACCTTAACATCTTGCAATTAAAAAAAAAAGATGATTCATTCCAACATCAGTCCACCATCTTCTCTGCCTACTGGGTCTCTTGAATAAAAGTCGCTCTCCCTGCCCCAACACCTTGCCCCTCAGCTTACTGGCTGTCCTGCAGCAAGTGGTCTGAGCTTGACCACGGTTACACCTTGGCAGGCCTGCAGGTGCCTCGCCTGCCCCTCCCCACTGCCTCCATTCTCTTCTTTCTGGGTCTGCAGCGTTACCACATCACCGTGTGACCCAGTAAACGCGTGAACTCAGTATAAGCTATCTTTAATTGTGGCTCTTTAATCTTAGCACATGGAATGAAGAAAACATCTACCTTTAGTTTCATTACCCAGAGGTGTGTGTGGGCTTCAGTATAGTGACTTCACGAAATGATGGTCTCAGGCTTGTCTGACACAGAAGTTGGCCAGCCAGTCACTGCCTGTCTTTGTTGACAAAGTTTTACTGTCACAGCCACGCTCATTCATTATGCACAGTACATGGACATTTCCATGTGGCAGTGATGCTGGGCAGCGGAGCTGCGTGGTTGCAACAGAGAACATAAAGCGTTTGCTCTCTGGCCCTTTACAGAAAACATTTGCTGAGCCTGTTCTGGAGTATTCCTCACAGCAAGAGCAGTCTCTGATGGTCAGAGCACACGCTGTGTGTAACAGTGCGTATGTGAAGGTAAGTCTCTTTAGCAAGCAGTGTGTGGAGGACTTTGGGTGCCCTGGGACTTTCATTTCTGCTCTAAAGACCTTTGAGCAACTATCACTACCTTTAAAAGTCAGAAAGTGTAAGTAAACAAAAAGGATTTTAGGAAGCCACTGGCCCCTTCCTTTCTCCAGTAGGGGCTCCCCTGCAGACCCAACTATATATAGGAACGCTCCGATAATGCACATCACATCACACCGGCACGCCGTTGAAGCATTCCTCTGATTGCACACAATTCCCAAGTAGGAGTGATGCTTTCCTGCCTTTTATCACTCAGGTTATTTTTGACTTTTTTTTTTTTTTGCAAAATTTAAATCTTGAAATAATAATGTTCATTTTAAAGCTTGAAGAACTCATTGAACCAGTTTTCTTATAAAAACATTTATCAGATATTGGGACTCGTACATATTTTCTGTAGCTCACCTGAGCGGTGGGATAAGCCCTGGAGTGTCTAATACTTTATTATTGTGCATTACTAGCCTGCCAGCTTTAGAAAGACCCCTCTTTGTTCGTCCCAAGTGGAGACAACTCCAAGAGGGAAAATAGGGAAAAAATAACTTACTTTGTTAATTATACTTTTTCATTAGAGGCCAAATGGTTAAAAAAGGAAAAAATAATGGTATACGATTTTCCTGTGGTTGCTGTAACAAATACTACAAACAAAGGGGCTTAAAACGGTAGAAAACTTTATTGTCTCCAAGTCCTGAAGACCAGAACTCCCCAATCAGGTGTGGGCAGGGCAGGCTCCCTGCAGAGGTTCCGGGGAAAGTCCTGCCTCTCCTGGCTCCTGGGCCCCAGGTGTCCAGGCTGCCTGGCTCCACCTTTTCCCTGTCTCTAAGGCTCTCTCCCCTTCTTGTAAGGACACCAGTCATTGGAGTTAGGGCCCACCCTAAACCAAGATGAGCTCATCCAGATATCCTTAATTTAATTACATCTGCAAAAACCCCATTTCCAAATAAAGTCACATTTTGAGTTTCCCAATAGACTGGAACTTTGGAGGGGGGAGGGCCTGGGATGCTAGTGGTATAAAATAATTTTTAAAATAATTTTAATTTAAATTTGTGTCACTAGATAATGTACTTGCACAGTTCAAAATGCAAAGGACACATGAGTACCCAGTGAAGTTCTCTGTCCTAGAAGGTCCTGCCAGGTCCTCTCAGCAAACACCTCAGCAAAGTCCCCTCCTGGGACTCACAGCCATCACCTGCCGTCCCCCTTCCTTCCCCTGCCTGCAACGTGAGGGTGTGTCTGGTTCCCACCGTGACCACCAGCACCCTCGCTCTCTCTGCAGGTAGCTCTGTCCCTTGATTTCTTCAACAAGCTGGTGCAGATATTGTAATTGTTATTTCTGATTTACTGCATGTTTCTGCATCTGTACAAACCGTGTCTTTTCTCTTTCCTTTTTACATTTGTGAAGCGTTTTGTTTCCTACTTTATAATTAATGTCGGTGACTTTCAATTAGGGGTTAATTATTTTTTCCCCCAAGTTCCCACTTGTCATTTTCTATCCACAATGCGTGGAAGATGTGAGGAATGTACAGGACGAGGAAAGCGGCTTTGCATCGCACGAGAAACTGGCTTTGGCTGCAGCAGGGCAGCCAACCCACCCGCTCCAGGGTCCACCATGGCAGCCCCTCCAGGGGGTGCAGAGATTCCTGCCCTGTCTGGCCACTGTCCCAGGTTCATCGTCTTTCCCTCAGGATGTGATGCTTGTGTTTCCTTACACAACGATGCCCTTGCAGCAACATGAGGGAACTGCCATGTAAAATCCTGGTGGCCCACCTGCTGTCTTTTAAGAATTCTGGGACATTGCTTTCTCCTAAGATTTCTGCCTAAAGGTGTAATCATTCTTTCAGTGGTTAATGAAGTAATTGCCTATTCTGAAACTGTCATAGTTTTTATGCGTAACTTTAATCAATTTAATTAACTAACATGTTGTTTGAGACAGAAGTCTCCTATGATAAGTGGGACAAGTGCTGTGACTCTTTATTTATTCAACCAAACATGTACTAGGCTTTGATTTTGAATCATGGTACGTAATATATAATACGTAACACGTAATATGTAATGTATACACTCACTCATGAAAAGCGCCCACCTGGTTTCCTGAAGTCAGCTATAGACTGTCCAGAGGAAAAGGTAAGGGTGGAGACAGCACGGTCTGAACAAAACAAGCTATAGCTGCCCTCGCCTGGGTGTCCAAAGTTCTGTGTCCTGCTCCCTGCCAGCCGCCTGTGGCGTTTCCACCTCATGACAACCTCAGGGCACAAGACGGTGGCCAGAGCTCCAGCTGCTTCATCCAACATCTAGGCAGTCAGGGGGAAGGGCTGGAGGACAGAGTGCCAGCTGCCCCTTGTCTCTCCAGGAGCCACCTGGAGTTTGCTTACATGACAGTCCGTCCCTAGCAGTGGAGGAAGGAGGTGTGGGACCAGTCACCCATGCCAGACAGCACTCCAGGTGGGCAGCTGATGCTGTCGGGAGCATTGTACTTACAAAGAGGAGCTATAGTGCTTGAGTTGGCACCATGTGCAAGGGCAGAGACTTTGGGACCATCCGGAACAGCCCCACTCAGTTAAGCCAGTGTGTGTGCAGCCAGGGGTGCACACATCTCATGCTGGAGCTGCCCTGGGAAAGCGAGAGGGTGAGCCCCAGAGCTTAAGTCAGGGGCTCACCTGACAGGACAGGTGAGAAGTCCAAGAGAGGTGAGATCACTGTCATCATGGGACAGGGAAAGTCAAACACGCCACACGGGGAAACAGAGACAAAGAGACAGAGACAGAGAGGGAAGGAGTGGCGAGGAGGGAGGGGGACAGACAGAAGGGGGTCCCCTCCCAAACAGCAGGGTGCCTAGAGGGGCCAGTTCCAAGGAGGAAGGTGGACATAGGGCACTGGGGGTGAAGGTCACCAGGGTCAGCCAGAACAGCCTCACCTGGTCAGAGAACTACAGTAATTGGGCTGTCCAGCTTCTCTCCCAGGACCCACAGGCCCAGATTGGACAGGTGCTGGGTCAGAAAGTGGGTGAGGAGGGGGTGGGGGGCTCCTGCAGGCCCCAGCCAGACAGGGGAAGCCTGTGGGGGAGTCGGTGGGGGGAGCCAGGGGCAGGTGTACTGGGCAGGCAGAGTGTGGGCAGCTCAGCAGGATGGGGCTGCACAGACCAGGAGACCAGGGAAGGACGGTGGGGTGGGCAGTGAGCCCTCTGCTGGGAACCCTGCAGGGGGGAGCTCCTGCGGGTTTGCTGCTGCCACCTTGCGGCCTCCAGGCCTGGGGGGAGACTGTTGGAGAGCAGCCTGACCAGAGCTGGCCCTGGCAACACTGTCCCCCAAGACCCACCTCCCCAGCCCTGGTCCTGCCTTGGTCCGAGGGCTAAAGCTGAAAATCACGTGCTACAGAGTTGCTGGAAGCTTCCCTGTGGCCCGACAAAGGCTGCGGCCTGACAGTTGGGTCTGTAAGGAGCAGATCCTGACAGGGCAGCGGCACACACTTGGCCCCTGCTGGCTCCAGCCATGATGGAACCCTGGGGATAGATGATGGCCTCTGTGACCCTGTGTCTTTGGGGAGTGGCCATGTGCTCTCAGTCCTGTAGGCCTTGTGAGCTTACTGACCCATCAGCAGGTCTGTCCCCTTCCGTGCCCAGGCTATCTAGCCAGTTCATGTGACTTACAGACCCCCAGGTCGCTGGCAGCCTTGGCCTGATACTTCAGAAAGTGAGAGGCAGAAAGGGCTATGGGTAGAGGGCCAGGCCTGTGGTCTCCACTAAGTGGCAGTAAACACTGGCTACTCTCTGATACCTCCTGTGGGTGCCTCATCCCAGCAAGGCCTGAGTGGAAGCTGACCAGAGGAGGGGGAGCAGCCTGCCCAGCTGGCACCCAAGACAGAGGGTGGTGAAGAAGCCGACTGCAGGGAGCAGGCCACTGGAGCACCCTCACCTGGTGTGTCTTCAGGGAAGATCTGAGAGTCATGAGAAGGTCTCTGTCCCCAGTCCTGAAGCCCAGTGGCTCTCATAACTCTCAGTGGAAAGTGAGTGTGGAAGTGAGTTTAGGAAACCCACACACCTTTCTGCAGGTTTCTCCTGGGGCTCTGGGGACTATAGTGGCCATGTCAGGGGTTCAGGATGGAGAGGCCACTGGGATGGAGAGGCCAGGGAGCCCAGGGCGTCTTGCCAGGAAGGAGGGAAGGGGCTTTGAGGTGATCCTGGCCCATGGCAACCCTCTGACGGTCTCTGCATGGAAGAACCACAGAGAGAGCTCCCCGTGAAGCGTGTCACCCCCAGGCCTGAGTGCTGTCCCAGGGGTGCCGGAGAAGAGGGCACAGGGTCAGCCCCAGGCTGTGGTGGGTGTCCACAACTGGGAGAGAGGAATGTCCATGCACTACAGGAAACACAAGAGGGAGTTGGATCTCAGAAGCCAAGGCAGGAAAGGGCCACAGGGAGGAGGAGTCCAAGCAGGGAATGCCACCTGGAGGCTGAGCAAAGTCAGGCAGGCTCACTAGCATCCTGGAGGGACATGCGTGTGCATTGTGTGTGTGTGTGTGGTGTGTGCATGTGTGTTTGCATGCATATACGTGGTGTGCACACACACATGCGGTGTGCACGCATGTGTCAGCACATGTGCATGCACCTGTGTGATGTGTGTGCATGTGTGCGCAGGGGCTTCCACAGAGACAGAATGTCAAGAGTCCAGTGAGAGAATTCCCCATGAACGGGCAGGTCTGGAGAGACTTGCTGCACACATAGACAGTCACCCAGGGACATTCAGAGCCTGCATAGGTTGGACTGTGTGGCCCCATCAGACCTGCTCCAGGCACACAGACAGCCCTGGAGCATGTGGGCCGGCCCCTCAGTCCCCTGGAGGCCCCTCCCACACTGGCTCAGCTGCCTTCCTCCTCCATCATCCCGTCCTGGTCCGTGCTAGAGGGACCCCAGCTCGTCCAGCCTCTTGCAGTCCCTACCAGAGCCGGGGCCCACCTTGTCCCACATGAGGCACAGCAGGGCACTCTGAGGTACGGTCGACTGATATTCTTCTCTCTTTCCTCCACGTGTAGCAACAACAGGAGGAATTTGGAAATGTGTACTCAGCCCCGAAAATAGGCAACTTATTGCCTCTTGGGTAGGTGACAGGGAGACGCGCAGCTCCAGGGAAAGCCCTGGTGGGCTTGAGATGCCTCCTCCAGAGGCTTTCCTGGCTGGGGGTTAGCTGTGTGCAAGTGCAGAGATTGAGCCAGACTTCTGATCTTCCCTCTCTTTTTTAATAAAGCAGCATAAAGTGGAATTTATTTACATAACGCAATGATCCATGAAGGTTACCATAACACCGAGGGACCATATTAACCGCTTGAGTGGAATTCATTAGAAATTAACTACCACTTAAATTAATTTTCCCACAGTCACAAGGCTGTAATGGTGGAAGAAGGGGCCGTCCATCAGCGGGTGCTGACAGGGGACCTGTCACCACTGTTATTTATAGGTGAGTGTGTCGGCCCGCAGAGCAGGCACTGGGCCAAAGCCAGAGCTGCCGGAGTTACAAAGCCACTTCAGAAAGCCCCCAAATTCCTCTTGTTGATAAGCGGCCCAGCCTCACCAGGCCTCACCCTTTTTAGGAGGGTGACTGACTCTGGTCGTGGCAGCTGGTGGACCAAAGAGACACTTAAAGACCATACTGTAAAGCACAGGTGCTTCTAGGCTACACTGGTGAGAGCCTGTGGGCTTCTCAAAGGACAGGGCCCTGTGGGAGCTCTGTGTGCGAGACGCCCAGTGTGTCCGCACCATGGGGTGTGTTCGTGTGTGTCTGTGAGTGTGCAAATGCAAGCACAGGAGGCCCCAGGCTCAGGGAAACGAAACATTGAGCATTGACTATTTCTGTCCTCGGCCTCTACAACTCGCCGTATTCCATCCTGCAAGGTGGGAACGGTGAACGTGAGTTTCCAGAGACGAGGCCGGGACTCTCGGAGTTGGGGCCTTGGGTCCCCAGGGGATGTGCAGTGACAGACTCTGGCCCGAGTCACATGGATGCCGACAGGCTCTGGGGCAGTGACCTCAAGTTTAGAGAGGGACCTAATTAACCTATGTCGAGGCTGAGGTTACTCAGTGGCTATTTGAGGAGAATCGGCTGATGCACAGGAGGGGATTTTCTGGGGGGTGCTGGGCATCATTCCCCACTGGCCCTGTGTCTACCTGCACTCTCCACCTCTGCCCCACGTGTGGGAGGAGACGTCCCTCCTGGCTATGTCAGCTCAGCACCCCATCATCGTCTGGGCATTGCCCCCAACCCCTGAGCCGCGCAGCCCTGTTGGAGATGCTACGTCAGCCACCAGGAACCAGGAGGCCTGGCCAAGCCCTGAGGCCTCTTCCAGCATAGGCACTGCAGCCCACCTCCCTCCAAGGGGCCTTCTCAGGACACTTCACTATTTGGGATGAGTGGAGAAGCTGTGGCCAAGCTACAGTCCCCAGAGGGCAGCCCCACTCTAAACCCACCCAGCTGCACACCTGTCAGTTCAGGGAAGCCAGGAGCTGGCCTTGACCCACTGGGGTCTGTCCCAGAGGCCAGAGGAGGTGGAAAGGGGAGAATGGAAGGGAGGAACCTTCCAGAAATGGTGTCTCCGCCCTCTGGAGATGAAGATGTGTGATTCCCTCTGTCACCCTCTTGGTGTTCCAAGAGGAAGATTTGAAAGGCAAAAAGGCTGCATCTGAAAATCCAAAGTGGGGTGGGGGGTGTCTTTGAAGAGGAGCCTTAAAAAATGAGATTCTTCCCAATCTAAATTTCGAAATGGACAGAGGCTGCTATGTCTCCCAAGGCCACAGACCTAGAGGACACCAGGGAGGTGAGCAAGGCCTGAGCCCAGCACAAGGGCCTGTCCCTGGAGGGCCTCCCCGCCCCCCATGGTGTCTCCCAGATGGGCAGAAGATGCTCCTTTGGGATCAGTGTCCTTCCCAGGACCGAGAATAGCATCCCTCATGCTGCCTCCGCAGGCCACCTCCTTGTGGACCCCACCATCCAGCAGCATGACTGCCCATGGCAGGGGGAGACCCCAGCCCTGTAGCACCCTACACTGGCAGCATGGGGGGAGGGGAGAAAGGCCACAGCCTGGGACAGAGGCCTAAAATGTTCCCGTGGGAAACTCCCTTCCAGAACCTGCTAAGGATTTTGGAGGGGTTGCAACAGGCAGTGCTTGGCCACTGGAAGACAACCCAGCCTGGGCCCTCAGCCTCAGATCCTTTCTTGTTGGGGTACCTGGGCTGGGGCTCCAGAGTCCCCGGAATGACAGTCTGGATGGGGCTGGGATAGCTGGAGTGAGTGAGGACAGGCCCCAGAGGGCTGCCATGTAGGGAGGGATGCCTGGAGCCCCACATGGGGAAGTTCCTCCCTGGCCAATGCCTAGTGGGTTGGGGGGATGACTGTGGGCTCAGAATTTTAGCACGTGGCCCCTGTGCCAGCGAGTAGAGATACAACCCTTGTCCCAGGAAAGGAGCAGAACCTCAGTGTTTGAATCCCAGTCAGAACTGCCTCTCATCAAAGCAACAGGGCCACCCCAGCTTCTTCCAGAAAGTGTGCCCATGAGCATAGCACCCAGCAAGAACACCAGTGCGGAAACCTCCACAGCCAAGCTGGGGCACAGAAATTGAGGCAGCCACACCCCCGAGAGTCTCCAGCAGGGGCTCCTCGGGACCCAGTGGGCCACGTGTGTCCATCCACAAAGGGCCCTCTGGACCCCAGGCTCTGTCACCGGCACTGTTACGCCATGTGTGGTCTGTGCTCACCCATCATGGGCAATTTCCACCAGATTTGCAGGAGGGTCTGTGACCTGGACAGGGGTTTTTCTGATAAGTACCATCTTGCTCTCCAAGGAGCTTCTTCCCAGATGCAGGAGTCTCCAGGAGGTGTGTGCACGATGCTTTCCAGGACAGGGCCCACAGTGCTGGGTAACTCCACACACCAGCAGCTGCCCTGTGGCACTGACCCACCTCCAGCCCGTGGCACTCCTGGCCTCTGGTGCCCAAGCCTGTGCTGTGCCGGCTGGCAGCGCCCTGCTGCTGCACGCCGTGATTACCCCGAGCGACGAGCTCCTCTGATGCCGAGCTGTTTTCACCTCCTCCGATTCTACAAGCTGGAAAAGAGCACATAGCCCCAGGCCGCCCGGAATAATGCTGGTGTCAAGCGTTAAAAAACATATTTGTTCTGTGTCCTCAAAGGACAAATGATGGACATGTAAAAATGTCTCCCCTGTTTTCCTTTCAGGGAATACTTAGTTTGGAATTAACTTCTGTCAAAGACAACACAATTTCCTGCACCCACTCCATATGATTTCCACCGTTTCTATTTTGCAGGCGAAATACCGCCGTGTGTTTGACACGTATGATTACAAGTTTACAGAATCCACTTACGTTTCTGCTGCTATTACTGTTTCTCTTTAGGAAAACCTGCTCATTAGAACCAAACAGAAGCCTTTTTTCAGGAGAAACAAATAAACGCAGGGAATTGGTTATTCCCAGCCAAGCTGCTCTAATTTGTCCTTGGGTCTGGGGCAGATAGGGTCCCGGGGGTTTAGAGGACAGGTGCCACGGCCCCTCACCCCAGCCCCAGAGAGGCTGGTCACTGGGAGCTGGTGAAGGTGGTGGGAAGCGTTGTCCTCCTGGAAAGGTGCATGTGACATGTGCACACACATGCATCACATATGTACATGCACACACATGCCCTCTTGGGACAAAGAACACGCCTGGGACAGACAAATGGTGGACAGACCTTGGTCTTCAGCATGGCTGGCACTGCCTTCATCATGACCTGCCCCTGTGGCTACCTGGGAAAGTATAGCCTGAGCGGTGTGCAGCTCACTGTGTCCTTGCCATGTCCCCAGAGATGGGGACACTTGATGCTTTCACCTGCTGTGCTTTGCAGGGACCTCAGGGTGGCAGGTGTGCGGCACCGCATGGTGTCTCGTGGCTGTTACTTTGATGCAGGAGGGCAGTCTATGTTGCTGCCACCACCCAGACCATGGACACAGAGTCCCAGACACCAGCCAACTCGCTTAGTGGCCAGTAGCTGGACTAGAGGCCTCCTGTCCCCTGAGACCCAGATCCACACACCTTGGAAGCCACGGTGCTAGCACTTCGTGCATCTTGGTCCACTCAGGAGCCACAGTGAGCAGCACAGGAGTGAGTTCTCCCCAGACTGGGGCCGCCGTCCCAGAGCATGAGTCAGTGGGGAGGGGGGGTTCTCCTGACATGGCCCTTCTGGCTCTCCAGGGTCTCTTCTGCTGGTGTCCCCACATGGCTTTTTCTCTAGGCACACCCTGGTGTCCTTTCCTCTTCTTGTGAGGGCACCAGTCCTGCTCCTGAAACACTGTGCTCTTTCCCTACCTGATATTGGCTTCAAAGAAAAAACTTGCAGTTGGTAAGGAAATTGACTCCTGTTTCTAAACTTTTGGCCAAATAATGAAGAGACTCATGCTCTGATGGCACCTTCTTGTGAGTTCACTGAGCTGGAACCGGAAGGGAGGGCACAGACGGGTGCCGCTCCAAACGCACAGGCACAGCCATGCACACCGCCCTCATGTACCGCGTGTGCAGGGAATGGCAGCGAGTCCCACGTGGGGGTGATTTCTATAATGTAACAACACACCAATGAGCCGTAACTGGAGGTCACCAGCTCCGGCCTGCACTGGCTATGCACAGGCCTGGACGCGACTGTTTATAGCATTTGGGGCACGTGGTGTCCCCGAGTAGCTGTCCTAGATGACAAATACTAAAGAAAAACTGTTAAAAGAAAGAAAAGAGAAAGAAAAAACAACTGTTGAAGTTTTCCACCTACTTTTTGAGGCCATCCCACTGACAGTCCTTTCTGATCAGGGCCCCTGTGGCCTTGTTAGCCTTAATTGCATCTCAAGACCCTGGCTCTAGACACAGCATGCTGGGTGAGGGCTCCCTCCTAGGACGTTGGGGGCAAGTTCAGCCCATGGCACTGCCCCCTCTGCCTTGAGGGCCCATCGACTGTCAGACACAAGAGGGCAGGAGTTCTCTGATGGCTTAAGGTGTCTCTGTGTGTCCTGTCCTCCAGGACAGTCCTGGTAGATGCGCCATGACCACATTGATGACACTGCCCAAATAGTCCCGCCCTGAAGGCATCCAAAGTTCGGTCAGGGAAAGAAAGCTTGGGGAGGGAAAGGCCCAAGGAAATGGGCCAGGCCTGGCCCCATTGTTGGCATGAACACCAGTGCTCAGCTTAAATCCACGAAAGAACAGAGCCTGAGAGTTTCAGAGCTGAACACGAGATAAAGCCAGCGGGTGGCCCTCCACAGCAAGGCTCGAGGTAAGGGTGGAGAACAGCAGAGAGTGCTGGGAGCAGGACGACCACCAGGTCAGGCTCCTGGTGTGCCTGCAGCAGGGTCACGGGTCACGCTGGGCTGGCACAGGACAGTCCTTAGAAAACACTGTGAGATGGTCACGCACAAGGAATTTGAAGCAAGAGGAGCTTACACACGTGTCCAAGGTTAAAATCCTGGCAAATGGCAGAGGAAACCTAAGAGACACCGAACAGATGCTGTGGGGACTGGTGGTTTGCCTCACAAAGGAATTATTTATTTTTCACAAAGGGTGAGTATAATTAAATACTAAGGTCTCCTTCATTTAACATATAACTTAACTTACAGAATATTTCCCACGCAAATTTTCAGGCACTATGTACCATGCATAGCAAAGGGAGCTTTTGTTCATGTGACAGCTGCTCCTTGAGCCCCAGACAAAGGTGAGGCTGCAAGATTCATTGGGATCTGGGTGGCAATTTATCTGCTGACTGTTACCTTTCTCTGCAAAGCTACTGAGGTCCAGCTCATGTCGTCAGAGCAGCCGGTACTGCCCACAGGGCATTGCCCTGGTGATGCGGGGTTAAGTGAATTCAGATTCCTGGTCCTTCTCAGTGTGAGTTAGGAAAATCAGGTTACCTGCCTCAGAGTTAAAGAAAAATAAAGGAAGCCAGAATTGTTTTAGTCCATGGGTCCATATAACTTCCAAGTATTTTCCTATAAAATAAAACTTGAATAAACTGCAAGTATCAGGAAAAACCTCCCTGGGGGAGCTCCCAAGCTTCAGAGGGTCTGCTTGGCTTGCTGGTCTGTGCTCACATCAGCAGGGGCAGAGCTGTTGGGCTGACCCTCAGTGCAGCCAATGCTTTCTACCTCAGGGAGGCCCCGAGGGCCTTGGTGGGGGGTGCTGGGCAGGGGTCATCACCAGCATCTCCTTGTCCTCCTCTTTTTTTTTAATTGAAGTGAAATGTGTATGAACACAAAATTAGCTATTTTAAAAGAAGCGACTCAGCGCATTCATCACAATCAGAGCCCAGAGTGCAGTGATCACCCCACCTAGTCTCAGAACTTTCATCACCATAAGAAAGCCCTGTGCCCTCCTCCCCAGCCCTGGGCAACCAGCAATCTGTCCCTGTGCCCATGAACTCACCCATTTAGGACATTCCATGTGAAGGAGCTGTATGGGGGGGGGGGGGCGCTTCTGCGTTCTTTCACTGAGAACAGTTCTCTCTAGATCTGTCCAGGCAGATTTTGCCAGACCCTCACTCCCTGCAGGGCTGACACACATTCTGCGCTGTGTACCTGGCTGTCCGCATCTCCTGGCCATCACAGCAGGCTTCTGTGGACTTGTGCACTTAGGCACTGATCTGAGTTCGCTTTTCAGTCCTCCTGGGTCTGTGCCTGCAAGTGGAATCACTGAGTCGTGTGCACGTTCTATGTTCTCCACAGCGGTGAGCCACCCGCCATTCCCACCTGCAGTCCTGGGTCCTGACTTCTCTACCTCTTCTGGGCAGGCCTACTCTCGGTTGAGTGTGGTCCTGCATGGCCAGGGCTGCAGTGGACAACTCAGGAGGAGGAGATGAGGGCTGCAGCCTCAGGAATACAGTCTGAGGGTGCAGGTCTCTGCCTCAGCTGTTGTGGCCCCCATGGGGAATCCTGCCAGCCACTCCCCAGGCTCGGGGCCAGACCCCAGGATGTTCCATCTTTCCTCCTGGCTCAGCCACTGGCCCCAGAATGGAGCTATGAACACAACTGTGGATTTTCTGGGGTATCCCTAAAAGTCTGACGAGCTTGGTTCCCAAAGAGGAGCATCTTTATTCCACCTTCACCAGCTAGAAAGAGAGTCTCCCTCTGCACAGGGCCCTTCGGGCTGCTGGTGGGCAGGTATTTCCCTGGAGGGGGGTAACTTTACCTTCAGCTTCAGAGCAGCTTGTACACTCTTCTGAGCTGGCCTTGGGTGCCCAGAAGGCAGGGCCCACGATATCCTTGAGACCCGGAACTGAAGCGAGGGCTCAGCACCCTAAGCCTATGCACAAGCCCCTGCCTCCCCACTTCTGCCCTCTGACCGGCTTCTGTCACCTGCTGGCAGCCCCTTCCTGGGGCCAGGTAGGCTCCTGGCCTCCACAGAAAGAGTGCTGGCCCCCAAGTGGGCTGCCCCTCCTCCATGTCCCCCTCAGTCTGGTGCAGGCACCCCAGCCCCTCTGCAGCAGCCCCTTCCCACCCTGGCTTTTTGTCCCTGTGAGATCCAGGTACATGGTAAGGATGTGAGGGTACCAGTACCCCTGAGGAGCCCCTCTGGGGGGCCCCAGGTCAGCTTTGGGAGTGAGGGGGCTGCAGCCCAAGCAGCCTCCGCAGTAGCTCAGAGTGACCCTTCAGTTTTGCATAAAACCAGCAAACTCACTTCAGCTGGGAGCTCTGCACACACAGAGGCGGAAATACCCACTTGGCTCTGGAGCTGTTAGTCCAGGTGTGACTTTTATTTTTACAAGATTTAATTTCTATTGGTTTTGCAGCTTTTTAATAAGGGAATTTTTTCCCTCTCCTTTTTCTCACTCCCAACTAAAATAATATTTTAGCCAAACTGAGATAGCTATTTTTCTGCTCCAGAAGAAAAAAAAAATAAAGCTACCCTTTTAAACCATCTGATTTTTCAGAATTTTAATTAACACAGCAAGTTCTATGCACAGAACATGGGGTTTATTTTGGAAAGGACCATATTTTCTACTAGTTTCAAGTGCTAGGGTTTTCCATTCATGAACACTATTATGCTAAATCAGCCTTGAATATTCTGTTTGTAAGAATATTTTATTTCACTCTTATGAGTAAAGTACACATCTAGAAACATAGCAGATTTAATCAAGAATTAGTTTCTAGCTCAATCAAGAATTATTTTTTTCTTAAAAAATGGTTTTATTGTTTCTTCTACCTGGTCACATGTGGAGGAAATGGCAACTGTGAAAGAAAAACCATCTTACACCTGTTTCAACTTCATGTTTTGAGGTCATGATACAGAAACCGAGTTTTAGGAATTGATAAATACGCCATATCATAAAATCTTGTTTTTCCCCCAGTTACCTGCGCACTTTGCATACAAATCTAGCCCAGAACAGTTTTGGGGGTGACCTCCAAGTCCCGGGTCAGGGCTCCCCAGTCAGGTGCTTTCCAGGGGATGGCAGCTACTTGAGGGGGTGGCCGAGTACGGACCGCCACCTGGATGTGCGGGGCTCACAGAGCGTGGCTGGAGATGGTCCCACTGTGCGGGACCACAGACCCTGGTGGGGAACTCCAAGTACACCCAACCCTTCTCCTTCACTCTGCCTCAGAGGCGGGACAGATGCCCGACCTCTGCCGTGCAGCCAGGAGCCTCTGGGGGGTGTGAGGTAGAGACAGAGGGACAGAGCGAGACTAAGCACTGGGCACACTCACTGGTGGGGACCAGGCTGGGAGTCCAAAAGGAGCTGAAGTTGCAGCCTTGAGTCAGGAATCCACAGAGCAGACCAAGAACTCAGGCTGGTTGCCTGTGGTTCAGGTGTTAGGAGAACCCTATCTTTGCTGCCAAGGCCTTGGACTGATTGGACGAGGCCCCCACAATGTGTGTGGGGGGCCACCTGCCCTTCTCAGAGTCTATTGGTTTAGATGTTTGTGTTACTCATGTCTAAAAACTACCTTCCCACACCTGTGCTGGCGTTTGACTCAACAACTGGATGCCACAAGCTAGATGAGTTGACATAAGATCTACCATCGTGATAGCTCTGATGAAAGGGAGATGTGGCCCATATCCAGAGCTCCAGCAGCCACTTTGCAGCTATGAAGAACCAAGGATGGCAGAAGACTGAGAGAGAGAGCAGTGGCCCCCAACTCACCAAGCACCTGACCTAGCATTGGCAATGACCTGACTGCTGTCCTGTGGGCGGGCGGCCAGACCCCTGTGGGCTCATGTTTCTCCACCTGCTAGTCACCAGGAGGATGTCTTATCATTGAAGTCAGCAAAAGATCTTTTAGAAACATAATCTTCCTAACTGTTGGGAGATGATGAGAGTAAGAAGCTGTAACAAGACCACTGTGATGAGGTTGTCCACCTGTCAGCTGGCTGCACGGCACAGAAGTTAACCACCATCACCACGGGGTCCTCCAAGCCATCCTCTGTAGCCAGAGGTTGCATACCCCCTCCATGGGGGGGCAAACAGAACATTTCCATCTAACTTCTCCACTCTACCCCAACCCTAACCACGTTGCACCCCTAACCATGGCCCAAAACAAGGGGTGCAGAGTTGAGGGGCCCAAGTGCCGAGGCCCCACCAAGCGTGACGGTGTGTATCCCAGTCATGAGAGCTGTGGGCCAAGGCAGCCGCCCACATAGCACGGAGGCTTCGTCTTCCATTTCCCAGTCATTCTTCTTTCTGAACAGTCAGGCACTGTGCTGCCATCATCATTAGGTGTGAGGGGAGGCCAAGGCTGCCAGTCCAGCCACTGCCCATAATGTGCACACACCCATGAGAGCAGGATGACATGGGTGCCAGTCACAGGGAGCCCAGACCCACCAGGAGGATGGTGCTCCCTGGAGGCCTCTTTAGAAGGTTAGACAGGAATTTGCACAAACTGGTCAACACTGAACCGAGTAGCAGCTGTGCTGTCAGTCCCGGGGGAAATTTGAACTCACAATGGGTGAGGTTTGGGTGGGTGACAAAGTTGGAGAAGCAGAGGGCTTGAGAGTGGGGCACACAGGGTGGGCCATGACCAGGTGGTGACAAAGGACGCAAGGACAACCTGTAATCCAACTCAGGACCTGAATGATGCTATGTGTTTGACATTTGTTTTCTTTGATAAAAAGAAGCTTAGCAACACACACAAAAAAAATTACAAAAGTCAAATGTGAAACAACTGGGGCTGCAATTCCAGGCCTATGTTCCCTGGCCAAAAGTGACAAACTTTGGCAAGGCCCCCCAAGAAGGCAACCCAGGCCCCAGATAGCCCCCACAAGGAGCACTGACCCTCCAACACCCGACCTGCCCTGGGCATCTACTGTAATTTTGTTCCAGCAAAGTAATTTGGGCATAAGAGAGAAAAGGGTGGCCGAGAGAGCCTAAGGACAGCCATTCTGGCCAATCCTGGGCCTGACCCCAGTGAACAAGGAAGAGCCTCAGGTCACTGCCTGGGCCCCTAAGGGTGGGCACATTACTAGCCAGATGCCTCGCTGTTCTGGACAGCAGTTAACATTAGCCTTGAAGGCCTGACCGTAAGACAGTGCTGGTCATGCTGCACTGACTTCCCAACAGGGTTTTTAAACATTTGTAAACATCGAGATTGCCCCATCAGGGACCCCCTCCTGCTGGGGGAGGACCCCTCACACCCTGCCTGTGGGCAGCGTCCACCGTCTGTCTCTCTCAGACTTTTTATTGCTAGTTCTTTCCAGTGAGAAGCCAAGAACCCAGTTGGCAACTTCACAGCCTTCCTGGAGGACCCACCTCCAACCAGGTGCAGAACCAGGTGCAGGACCAGAATGCTCCTGTCCCCACAGGGACCGCCTGGTCAGGGCCCTGTCCTTACAGCAGCTTGTCCCCAGCTTGTGTCTCCACCCATGGGACTGGTGAAGGTGGTGACAGCTCAGCTGCCCGATGCCCACCAGGCAGACAGGGACGTCTGCCACCCGCACCCACTTCTAAAGGCCCGGCTCGCTTTCTTCCTGTCAGAGGAGGGAGGACACAGTGGTCGCCTCTCTGTCCTCTCCCGGTCAGGGCCGTGCTGCCTCCTGCTCTTTCTCCTCCAGGATGCTCCACTTTCCAGACACCAGGTTTCAGCTCAAACCAACAAAGGCGCGTCTGCACAAAGAGGAGAATTATTTGTTTTAAAGGAACAACACACACAGCTGTGATGTAAACACAAATAATTGGCTATATGACATTTTTAATAAAAAAGACATGTTGATTTTGTTGTAATGGCAAATTTATAGCATATTTTTCTACTAAGTGAGAACAAATGCAATTTGGGCCACAGTGTCTGTTCGGCAAACCAAGACTGCCCTCTATGGACACGTGGCTTCACGGCTGACCCTCTCCAGCTCTTTCCCTCCACTAGCTGGGGGCCCTTGTGAACCCAGAGAAGTGAATGCTGCTTCCCAGCGACCGGCCATGGCTGGGACAGGGTGATGTTCCTCTCCTGTCTCCCACCCTCCACAGCAGATCTTGGGGGAATGTGTTCTCCATCTTTCTGGCCTAGCAGGACTCCCACAGTCAGAGCGGCCCACAGCTTCCACGCCCTGTGGCTCTCAGGCCTCGGGGGATGTTCAAGGCAGAGGCTGCAGGTTGGATGCCCAGCACAGTGGCACTTGGAAAAGCCTGAGACAGTAGAGAGAAAGAGCTCCACTCCACGAGCGACCACATGAGGCCACCACACTCTGGGCAGGGGTGGCCTCTGCTCCCTCTGTGTCTAGAGAGAAGCAGAGGAACAGGAGGGGACAGGCAGCTCTCTGAGGGCCACTCAGCAGCGCTCTGGTCTGTGAGTCCAGAGCAAGATGCACAGATGCTGTGCCAGAAAATGGGAGAACCTGCCACTCTGCAAACTCAGCTGCACACAGGGCTCCAAAGAAAGTGCCAGGAACCGCCAGGTCTGCTGCCAGGGGCCGAGCAGCCACCTCCAGAGCCTGCAGACATGTCTGGGCCGTGGGGCCTCCCTTCCCTACAGCAGGCACTCTCCCAGGTAAGGATGGGGCAGCCAGCGGCACTGAGGCCTCTGGCTACAGGTTGACCACGTCTCAAACTCACTCATTTTGGGGACAAGGTCAGTGGCCAGCTCTGCCCACCTTGCCAGGCTATGGCCTAGTTCCAGCTAAGTCATTGGCCAGAGCCCACTCCCTAAATAGAACAGTGGGTCAGCAGGAAGGCTGAGCCCACCCACACCATGTGCTGACTGTGGGGGTGGGAGGGGCAGATGTGACCAAAGGACACAGGCAGAGCCGATGGCCAGCTATGCCCACCGCCTACCACAGGGCCTCCGCATGGGACACAGATGAGGACTCCAGGTACTGCCTCTGGCTTCCACAGCAGGGAAGAGGTTACACAGGAGATACCCGAGGCCCACTCTCTGCTCTCCTGACGTTCACACAAGTCACTACAATCAATGGGGCCAGCCCCTTCACGTCCAGCCAAGGTGTTGACGACTGAGCTGTGCCAAAACCCCTTCCTCTGCTATCACCGTGTGACAGCCCCACCATACCCTGCACCAAAGGCATTTGGGACCCAGGCCCTGATGAGCCCTGTGGGCCCCACAGTGGAGCTGGCCCTCCCTGCAGGGGTATAGGAGGGGGATAGGCCAAAGATAGTTGGCTGGGCAGGGGGCATTTGTTCCAGGCAGGTGCTGACCAGGGGTCAGAGCAGTAGTCACAGCATGGTCCAGGCACTGGGTGCAAAGGAGGCCTTGGAGGTTGGGAACCAGTGGGTGAGAAGGGCTGTGGTCACCCCCAGAGGGCTAGGCCTCCCTCCAGCTGCCGGGTCCCCACTGTGGCATAGGGTAGAACTGTCATGGAAATGCCAGTTCTGGGACAGTTCAGATGCCTGCAGGACAGCTGGGGTGCTGCCTTCCTGCAACTCCTGCCTGGCCTGAGAACTAGGCAGGCCCTGTGCCTGCTTGGACCAGGGACCCACGGGCACACCTGCGATGGGGAAGGGGGTGAGTATCTCTCCCTCCTCTGTGCACTCTCCAGGGCAGAGGGATCCAGAAATCCAGGTCACGCTTGTTAAAAGTGAGAAGGAAAGCATCATTGCTATGTCCCCATCAGCAGAATTGTCAGTGGTGGAAGAACAAGGATGTCCTGTCCAGGTGACCCCAGGGGTCTCCACCAAGGCTTGGGGATAGTCCTGCCACTGTTGTCTCCACAGGCCCAGTGAATGGAGGGGCACCTGAGATGGACCCCGACCTTTCCTGCCAGCCCTGTGCTGGGAGGAGGGGACAGAAGTTCAGGATGCCGCCCTGAGGACATAGGCCAGAGTCGCAGACTCCTCAGAGTCCCAGTGCCCACACCACAGAGCTGCCGGCCTCCAGTGACGTGACGTGCTGCTGCCACCCAGGGACCACACCTGGGACAGCGAGTTGGGGGGTGTGTGTGGCAGCCCCCCCAGAGTCTGTCAGGCAGGAGTTCAGTGGAAGTTCACACTGCCTGGCAGAGCCCAAGGGTGCCCAGGAGTGCAGGACAACTGGCCCAAGAGCCACTGCAGGACCCATGAAGCTGTCACCTCCCCAGACCCCAGGTGGCGATACCTATCTGACCCACAGGGACACAGCGGTCTTCCTGTCTCAGCAAAGTGGCAGGAAAACCCTCACCCAGGCCCACAGAGGGGGCCTGGCGGGTTTGACTGTGCTTTCCTTGCAAACAAGGGGCAGAAAGTGCTGGAAGCGAAGGAGCCTCCCCAAGAACCTTGGGCTGAGCCTCGTACTTTCTCCTCCTGGGACTGAGGGGTCCAGAGTGGGTTTGCCCTGCTGGGGGCTGCACTAGTCCCTTGTTGAGAATATATTCCTTTTCATTTCAATGCAGCTTGACGTTATTTAACTTCATTATTTGTACTTTATCCAATCACTCTACATTGGCCAGATTTTAAATCAGCCAAGGATCTGGGCCGTGCAGCAAACGTAGGCTGAGCCCTCACTGGCTGCGTTTCAGTATGTCATGAATTTAGGGACAGACCAGCCAGGTTGGCTGCCTCTGTAAACCGAACCAAATGCGTCTGTTACCCCCAGCTCAGCCAGCTTCCCGTTAGGGAACTAAGCACAGTACATTTAACTTGGACGGGATTTCATTTTGTTCTGCTGCCAAGCCCTATACAAGAATGGACTTTTAAAAAATAATTTTGAAAAACCATTTTGTAAAGACAGCATTCTTTTCACATTTTGGATGAAAAATATGGAAATAAAGGGAACTCTTAACAGTTCAAATAACATGGAATTTACTGACCACGTGTGACCATCACTTCTCATATTTGAACTTACACTAATTTTTAATAGTTTTCAATAAGACTTTGCACTTGTCAAAATAAACACTGAGCCATTGGGACTGGCCGGCAGCAGCTGCGAGTATGTCAACAATTCCAGCCTTACCCGCTCTCTTGGAAAAATTAAACGTATATTGTATAACCTTTTTATAGAAAATATTATGAAGCCACTTTTATTTGCAAAAGTTTCCACTTCTGAGCCCAAGCCTCCTCCCTGAGGCTGAGTCGGAGGGAGCAGACACCCTGGGGCAGGGCAGCGGTCCTCAGAGGCTTCCACCTGCAGACACCCTGCAGCTCAGCTCTGCTGCTGGACCTTGAAAGCAGCCTCAGACAACACCAGTGTCTTGCACAAGACTGCAGCCCAGGTCACTCCATGGACACAGACACATGAGTTACCAAATCTCCCCACTCAGGCATTACCTGATCTGCTCAACCAGATGTCCTGGCACTTGGAGATACAGCCAGCCTGGTCATATCAAGGGATGAAGCTTATTAGAGATTGTCAAAAATTATTGCTACTTTATTTTTTCATAGCATAAAATTTAAATGATGTAAAAGTTTATTAAGTAACAACTGAGAGATAATGGTTACATGCCCCACAAAGCTTTGGGCTGTGTGTGTGAAAACACACTTAAAGCATGATACAAACGGCCCTTCTACTCTCCACTCACTGACTTCACCACCCTCCACGTCGATGCACAGTTCTCTTGTGCCCTTCCGCATGACACCTGGCACGCTGCGGCATGGACTTCAAAAAATTGGTCTAACTTTCCCTGTGCAAGGGCGTTTGCATTTGAGTTTTTACTCACGTAAGCAATGTTTCAAAAAGCATCCTTGGGTGTGTCTTTTTGTGCCTGTGTGTGAGAGTGTATGTCTAAGAAAGTTACATAGAAATAAAACTGAGGCAAAAGATGAGATGATTTTGTTAACAGACCCTCAAAAGGACTACTGTGCACCAGTCTCAGCGGGAGGGCTGGGCTTTGCCACCGGCTTTCATCCCACCCCCCTGGAGTTCCTGCCCTTCCTGGCAGCATCTACCGGGCCACTAACCCCCCTGGAGGGTGCAGTGGCCCCTCATGGTTCTTCTTCCCTGTGCCATCTGCCCGCCCAGCACCCTGTATGGATGGGCACCTCACTCCAGGCAGCTCCTCCACCTGCTGCCAACGCCCCTCCTCGCTCACAGTCTGGGCAAGTCCCAGAAGGGCTCCGGCCGTTCTTCCTGCAAGCCGGTGGGACAGGAAGAAGTAGAGCACGTGCTCTAAGCAATGTGGGTTTCCTGCTCCTGTGCTTTTGGAAACGCAGGTTTCCGCTCTTTGGCTCAGTCTGATTCTGCCTCTGTTTCTCAAGAGTGGGTTACCATCTTGGACACTCTTGTTTTCAATATTCTTAAGGATTTATTATTTTTAACAAGTATTTCCTGGCATTTGAAGAAAGTCTGGGTGGAAAGGAAACACAGGTACATGCCTGGACTTCTAGTTGGATCTGAGTCAAGAATAATGAGAAGTTAACTGAGGTGGGTGTCTAGACCTCCAAGGAGGTGACCTATGACCTAGACCTGAGGGACAAGATGCAAGTGACACCGCAGGGCAAGGTGATGTCCCTGCTTAGCCTGGAGTCAGCATCTCCCTGGAGAGAACAGCACAGCCTCTGCTTCACGCCATGGAGAAGGCAGGTGTGCAGCCTCCCACGTGCTGGCCCCCACCTGGCTGCCCTACCTCCTGGCTCTTGGGCAGATGTTCTGTACTCTGGCACTGCCTTGGGGTGTGGCCCAGCTCTGAGGACTGAGTGTTCCCCTCTGCAGCACCTGGGGGACAGGGCAGAGGTGCTGCCTGTGAGCCAGCAGTGGGGCCCCTCCCGGGCTCTACGGTGAGGCTGGCCTCAGACCTGCAGCCCAGCCTTGGGGAGATGACGTCCACCCTTCAGCCCCTGCCGGGTGCTTTGTCACAGTAGCCTGAGACCGAGGCACTCACAGTGGACACCAGTTCCCTTCCCCAGGACACCCGCACTCTGCTCCTGCCTTTGAGACTAACGTTCTGACCTGGCAGTCTGCATCATTATGCTGGTTTTTCTCACACCATTTGATTTTTGCCTTGCTTTGATTTATTTGATGTTTTAATTATTAAAGTAATGTGGGCTTGTTGTAGCAAGTCAAGTAATACAATGAAAATTGGTGTCTCCCTCCCAACATTCAGACCCATCTCTCCAAATAAGGCAGCAGGGACGGGGTCAGTGTCCCTCCATGCACAGTTTAAATTACTCATATGAGTGGGCTCTTTTCCCTGTTGTGTTGTTATTTTAAAACAAAGCCAGAACCCCCCCTCACACACACACACCAGACTCCCAGAACATTCCTTTCTCTCCTGTACACATCTTGAGCTCCCTCTCAGGGGACTGTTTCAGGCAACAGCTAACAGAATGGGCCTTTTGGAAATGCCTGTGTATGCAGCAAAAGCATGAAAGCCAGCCACTTCTGTGAGTTGCCCTGATGGATGCCCAAGTCTCCAACCCAAGGGCACCTTCATCTCAGTATCTCCTGAAGGCCTTTCTGGTTGATCTTCAGCGCTGGAGCCATGCCCTGGGGCAGTGCCAGAGTGAGGTCCCTCTGGCCAGAGAGCCAGGTGGGAAGACAGGGTCCAGGCTGGGGCAGGGCCTGAGCCCACCCCAAGTAAGATGGGCCAGTTATGCTATCCCCAGGGGACAGGTTGGCAACATGGCCCTCCACTCCCATAATCTAGTTCCCAGAACTACCCAAGGGCAAGGTGGGCTCCTGGCCCGTCCACAGGAACCACTGGTGCCAGATGCAGGTTCAGAGTCTTGTGCTCCTGCCATTCTGAGCACCCTGGCCAGCCGGGCCCCAAGCTTGGGGCAAAGATCACGCTACCCTCCTCCTGCCAGATTTTCCCTACAGCCCCCTCAGGCTCAGGTCTCCAGGTCTCTTCCTTACGGTCGGGGGTCTGATGACAGCTCTTTGTGGCATTGCAGCCCCTCCTCCTGGACATGAACAAACTGCTCACCGGCCATGCACACCTCGCTGTCCGTCTCATCCCCTGAACTGGAAACAGTCCTGACATCAGTCTCACCTTCCCACGCATACTCGGAGCCCAAGCAACAGCACCCAGGACAGCCTGACGTCAGTCCCACCTTGTTTTGTGCTTTCCTCGACTTTAATTCTGCTCCTGCCACGTCACCGTGTGACTGTCCCTGAGACAGCAGCCACCAGCCGCTGTACTGAGACTCGATTTGTAGTGATGCTGCAGTTTCTTCAGTTGCTTGGTGGTTTTGTTTTCAATTTTCAGAGATTCAGCTTTTTGTTACAGTTATGTAGAATATTTGCAAAGCATCATTCACATCTGGAGAGAAGGGGGATGCTCAGAGAACTTGAACGTCTAGCTCAACCTTCCGCCCTCTCCTCTCTTTCTCCTCAAGGGTAAAGCCCTTTAAAAGGCGGACGCCTCTTTCCTTCACTTCTAAAACTCAATGTCCTCATATGTGGGCCATTATGAACAGTTTAAGATACAAAAAAATCAAGAAATGTAAAATCTGCATGGACGGAAATGAAGAAACCCTCCCAGCAACAACTGATCAAGTTGAAACTCACACAAGTGAGTCAGAAAGGCCACCGTCCACTGTTCCTTGGAAGTGAAATAATGGATGTAACACAGTCTGTCTCAAAACTTTCGTAGTGACCCATGTACATAGGATGCACATGTGTGTGCTGGTGTCCGGACAATAGTGAGGTGGGCCCATGGGGAGCTGTGACCCCGTGGGGACCTGGGGTGGCTCAGGGGACAATGCCAGGAAAAGTAGCCTCCTTGAAGAAGAAATATTTCTCTTAAGTCACCTGCTGAGCAAAATCACTCTGGGTTACAAGGAACATCAGGCCCTGGTTTCTGTTCTTCAACCTGTGGTGCCATTTCCACTGCCAGAAAGAGTCATGACAAGTCCACTGGGAGGAGCTGGAACCGCAGTCAAACTGAGTAGGATCCCGCAAGCCCCAGCCACTCAGCCACCTCCTACTCTGGCATGTCCCTGGAGGAGGGAAAGGGATTCCTGAAGGAGGTGTCCACTCTCTTCCCAGCGTCCTGAGTCCTCCTGGCTCCTCTGTGACCTTTTCTTCCCTCCTAGGGAAGTCCCAGCAGGTGTCATTTCTGGGATGGGGCTCCAGCAGAGTCAGGCAGGCCAGAGCCTCAGTCCTGGGAACACTGCTGTGACAGTGCTGAGGGGCAGCAGGTGGCCAGGACAGGGGTTGCACTGCCAGAAGGGGTCGTACTGTCAGTGGGGGTCGTACTGTCAGTGGGGGTCGCACTGTCGGGGGGGTCACACTGTCGGGGGGGTTGCACTGTCAGGGGGTCACACTGACAAAGGGGGTTCCCACTGCCAGAGGGGGGGTCACACTGTCAGGGGCGTCACACTGACAGAGAGGGTCACACTGACTGAGGGGGTCACACTGCCAGAGGAGTCACGCTGACAAAGGGGGGGTCCCACACTAAGAGGGGGTCACACTGACAGAGGGGCTCTCACTGCTGGGGGGTACCACTGCTCTGTAGGGGAACCCAGCTGCCTAAAAGGAGGTTCCCAACTTCCCCTGGGGAGTATCTAAGCTGAGAGGTAAAAGGTGTCCTGGTGGGGGGGTTCCAGCTGCCTTGGGGGGTGGGGTCCAGGCTGGCCCAGCACGCAGGGTGCTGCCAGCTGCTGAGAAGACGTGTGTGTACTTACTAGTGTCAGCTGCCACGGTGCAAAGACACCAAAGAAGCCCACTGAACTCTCAGTGCTTTGTCACCAGCCCCGGGAAACAGAGAAAGTAGAGAAAAGGTCTGGGACTAAGAGGAGGAGGAAACACCGTGGCCAGGGGCCTTCACCTCTCCACAGGATGGACAGGAGAGAGGAGAGACCTGCAGGCACGTGGGGAGGGTGTCCAGACTGGAAATGGCAGATACAGACATGAGCTCACATCTGAGGGACAGGAGGGGCAGAGAGCTTCATATGAGGTGGGGAGGAGGTGGGCAGAGGTCCCCATGGAGCAGGGATGGAGGGTGGTTCTTGACACCTGCCCCAACCTGGGGGCCCATCCAATTAGCAGCCCTTACCCTCCTGAGACTGAAACAACCAACCTGCTCCCGCCGTCCTGCCCCAGACCCCTCGGGAAGCCCTGAGGTCTGTGCACCAGGGTCCCCATCTGCAGTCGGGCTAGACAGGGACCTCGCAGGTTTCACGGCCACCTCCCCACAAGTGTGCTGCTCCTCGATGCCAGTGCTGACTTCAGAGGACTGAGTGAAGTCTTGATTTCTTCATGTCTTCATTTGTCCTGACAATACTTTCCAGGGAGGATGAACAGCCAAAATAGTATGTTCTCAAGTCACTCAAAATCATGCTTTTCTCCTGGGTTTTGTCACCAACTTCATACATAAATAGGTCCTTTTGTTTTAGCTTGTTTATAATTTTCAGGACTGCATTTTCTTCTTTTGGCAATAATTTTATTCTTTGCACAAAATATGACGATTCCAAAGCCAAGTGCACACATCAGTGTAATGCCCAATCTCCCTTCCAGCCTAGCCCCTGCCCCTGCCTCGAGGTAACTTGCTGACTTTTGGTTTTAACCCCATGATGCTTCCTTCCTGCAAAGAGCCTGCTCTGGAGCATGAGGGTGGGGAGGACAGAGATTCTGTGTGGATGGGGGAGGCTGGGGGAGGCTGCTCCTGAGCTGCAGGAAGGCCCATCCCCCAGTGCTTACCCGACATGCTGGCTATTGGCTAGGATGGACCTCCATGGGGCCGTGTTTGGAGTCCCCACATAGCCCTTGCATGTGGTCACTCAGCTTCCCACAGCACAGGAGCTTCCAGGCAAATGTCCCAGGAGGGTCAGGGGCAGCTTCATCACCTTTACTGACCCAGGTTTGGAAACTGCTCAGTTCTACCTCCACCCACCACAGTCCACAGCTGGGCGGGCAGAACAGGAAGCCCTCTATGTGGGAAGTGCCGCAGGTCAGCAGGGCTCAGGGGCTGCTGCTAGACCTCCAGAAAGCACCTCATGAGCCCTGGGTTCACGGAAGAGAAGCCACTACCTGCCCTTCTCGTGGCTGCTTCCTTCCCTGCCACATAGTCCAGCACACCTGCACCTCCGGCGCATGGCCACACTTCTTTTCACACCATGTGAATCCTGTGCCCTCGTCCAGCGTATTTCTACAATGGACCATTTTGTTGCTGGAGCTGGAAGTGCAGGCCGAGGGAGCAGGTACGTGGCGTCACGCTGTGTGCCCGCTGTGGCTGCCTCGTGTTCTGGTGTGAGACGTGTCCACACCTCGGCCTCGGCCGCGGCCGCGTGCATCTCAGTCTTCACCGTGACCCGTCGCATCCCCGAATGTACCCGACTTCACTTCCCTCCCACTGGTGTCGGCCGTCTGAGCTGCTCCCAGGGCCCGTCCTTGTCCATGTGCAGAAGATGAACAAAGGCCCATGTGGACCTGCTATGTTGCTGGACCACAGCCGGCAGCTCTCCAAAGTGCTGTGCTGATTCTGCTACAGGAGTGTGGGGGTTCCCGTCGTCCATGTCCTCACCTGGTACCCACGGCGGACTGGCCATGCGTTTCTCTGGGAGATGGCTTTCCTGATGGCTCACGGGGGCCTGCCTCCACACAGTGAGTTTCCACACGGATGTCCTCCATGCCCTGTCACCTTTGTGCCTCTTTCTGTGTGTTCCAGACACAAGTCCCTTATTTGCTATTTATGTTACAAATGTTCCCTCCTCCTCCTTCACTCCCTTTTCACAGCCCCACCTTTGACCCTAGACAATGATGAGGAGGGCTGGGAAGAGGCAGGACCCTCAGGTCCCACTGCGGAGCCCGTGCACACACACGTGAGTGCTCCGTGGGCGCCTGAGGACACTTATGATTTACAGACTCCACACTCACCACAGAGCATAAATACTTCACTGCAGCCTGCGTGTGTCTCCACGCTGAATGTTTCTGCACTCATGAAACATGAATTACATTTGTAATGGCTCTTGTGGGGGGTCTTCTGGGAAAATACTGTTTCCAGAAAGACAAAGCGAATTGCGGCAGTCCTGAAGGAAATGCGTTCACCCCGGCTGGCTGCTCTGACGGTCTCTTGTCTCATCTTTCACTGAACACAGTGAGGTCTGCCCATCCAAGGCCATGCATGGCATGTCCTCTCCAGCAAGGCTACAGCAGTGGGCAGCCCAGGGGTTCCCAGAGATCTGAGCCCAGGACAAGGCAATGCAGCCTCCAGCCATGACCTTGCATGGGGCTGGAGGCTGCTGCCCTCTGTGACTTCCCTCCTTGCATACTGAGGCAGGGATGGGGTCAGCTCCTAGAAGGTCGTGCAGCCCCATGCCTGGTCCCCATCGTCACACTCACGGCTGGCTGCAGTCCCCTCCCTGCTGCACCCAGTGGCTACTGATGCAGCGGTGCCCTTAGGGTCCTGACAGTGGGGCCTCGGAGAAAACAGCTCTGTTGGAAGACCATCCATGGAGACAAGGAGGGAGGGTCTGGGACCTGGGAAGAACTGGGGTAAGGAACAGTTAGGGGACAGAGAAGGGAGGGCAGGTGACAGCCAAGGGAGGGGGAGAGGCAGCAACCGCAGGAGCAGTGGAAGAAAGCAAGTCCTGTGCTGGTCTTGGGAAGACCCTGAGCCCCAGTCCTCAGCCAGCAGAGCAGGGCCAGGACGGAAGGCTCTCCCATAGCCTCAGGGTCTCCCCTGGGGTCCTCAGGCCGGCCCTGGCTGCTCTCATGCAGAGTCCAGGGCTGAGGCAGGAGGTGCAGCTGGTGCTCACTTAGTGGTGTCCAGGGAGAGAAGGAAGGGTACGTGTGGCATGCGTGGTATGTGTAGTGTGCACATGTTTTCCTGAGGTGGAGGTGTGCATACATGTATGTGTGTGCATGTGGGGTGTGTGCTATGTGCATGTCCATGTGTGGCATAGGTGTGTGCACATGTGGTGTGTGTGGTGTGTGAAGTATGCATGCACATGTGTGGTGTAAGTGTGTGTACACTTGTGTGTTGAGTGTGCATGTCCATGTGTTATATAAGTGTGCATGCACATGTGCATGTGTGGTGTGTACATGTGGTGTGTGGTATAGGTGTGTGCATGTGTGTGTGAACATGAGTGTGTGCACACCTGCTTCAGAAGGGCTGCTAAGGCAGGAATTGGTGAGAGTTCCAGGAAAATGCCACATTTCCAAGCAGCCTGAGTTTTCTCAGGGTAATAAACTAGAAGGGTCGGGAGAAAGAGGAGGTACCCAGAGATCACAGGGAGGCAGAGAGGAGGAAGAGGAGCTGGGGCCCTGGGCAGACAACATAAGGGCCAGTGGCCCCTGCTGCTTGTATGGGGGACATGGCAGGTGTGCTCCGGCCCCCTCACCTGTACCCTCTCCACCTGACAGTGACAACCAATGAGACACCAAACCTCCTTCCAACCCATAGGGGTTGGTTCTTCCTCCCTCCATACCAGGGAGCCGCTCAGTCATACTTGATGTGACTGGACAAAAAGCCAGGAGAAGTCCTGAGAGCCAGTTTCTTTTTCTTTTTCTTTCTTTTTATTATTATAATTTTTTTTTTGAGACAGACTCTCACTTTTTCACCCTTGGTAGAGTGCTGTGGCATCATAGCTCACAGCAACCTCAATCTCTTGGGCTCAAACAATTCCCTCACCTCAGCCTCCCAAGTATCTGGGGCTACAGGTGCCCACCACAATGCCCTGCAATTTTTGGAGACAAGGTCTTACTCTGGCTCAGTCTGGTCTCGGACCTGTGAGCTCAGGCAGTCCACCTGTTTCAGTCTCCCAAGTGCTAGGATTATAGACATGAGCCACCATGCCTGACATGAGAGCCAGTTTCACTGGAGCAACTCTCAGGGACAGTGTCCGGCCTGGCTGCCTGCAGAAGTGGGGGCTGCAGGTAAGAGGCAGACAAGTGAGCTGGGTCCACCCAGCACCGCACAGGGCCACTTCAAGCACATGGGAACGAGGCAACTCATGACCAGCAGTGCTGTTCTTTATGCACAAAGAAGCAAAATGCCCCAAATCCCTGGATGGGAAGGGGTTATAGACAAGTGTTTAGACGCCATCATGTGGGGACGCCAATGCCTGCCATCATGTGCCAAGATTATTTATGAATAACTCTGCCAGTCCCAAGTGACGTGAAGTTATTCACACTGCAAATTCCATGCATCCTTGAGCCATTACCCTGAAAATGAGCTGGGAGGGTCCCAAGGCCCCAGCAAATGCTTGGCACCCTTAAGGGCATCCCCACCATGTGCAATGGCACCTCAGGGCTCAGAAAGAGCAATTTTAAGCAGGGTCCTGGGGATGCTCTGTGGTAGCTCCTCCCTGGATCTGTGAAGGTGACCTTGAAGTTGAGTTTTTCAGGACATAGAAAAGGTTTTCCTGGTGTATGGCTTTCAGACACCTGGGCTGCACTGCATACCATGAAACAGACCTTCTGGGTGTGGAGCTCAGCCCTTTACCTGTTGGTCAAACACCCCAGGGAATGCTGTGAGCCCTGGGATTTGAGACTCACGTCACAAGACTATGGCGCTGCTCCCACAAGGCGTGGCAGAGCCGGGCATTAGCAGAGCAGGGTCCGGGGTGATTGGAACCATGAGGCATGTCAACTGAGAACTGGGCAGCTTGCAAGCCTGACCTGGGGGGACTGAGGATCTTCGGGGTAGGAAGACAGATCCAGAATTATGGAATTCTCTCTTTCCCTCCCTCCTTTTCCTCCTCCCAACTTGTAAAATCGGGAATGGAGCCCCTAGGCCTTGTGGTCATGGAATCTTCATGATGGGTCATGGGTTCAGAATAAATGACTAGCAGAGTGTCCTGGGAGTTAGGAGCGCTGTGTGAGTGTGGGGCATGTGTGTTCACATGTGGGTCACATGTGTGGGGCATGTGTAGTCATGTGTGGGTCACATGTGGGGCATGTGTGTTCATGGTGGGTCACATGTGTGGGATATGGGTGTTCACGTGTGGGCCACATGTATTGGTCCACACGTGTGGATCAGATCATGCACAGGGATCGTGTGTGCTGCTCTGAGCATCCTCCATCACAGCCTTCACTCCAGCGGCCCCAGGACGTGAATATACCCCAGGCTGAATATCCTCCGGATCTCAAGAGCCCAGCCCCTGTCTGACCTCCTGAACCACCCCCTCTGCACTGTGCTTCCTCCCACTCTGTTCAGCCCCTTCCTTCTTCTGCCCTGTCTCTGACCCCACCAGAACCCACAAGGTGTCTCACCCAGGAGCCAGGAGCAGAGGCCCCTCGGGGTGGCCCATCTGGGAGCAAGGAGCCCACAGTGTGGCCATAGGAAGCCGGGAACACCTGGGCTCCTTCCCTCCCTGCCTTACTCTCTGGCTCTGAAGATGCCCTGCTCATCCAGACTCCTCACATGTGAGCACAGAACACATCACGGGCAAGTTCTTGCAGACAGAACAAGGGTCTTTGGCATTTTGAGAGGTCACACGTGAGCTTCTGCGGGCGCCATCTGTGCTGGCCACACAGGCTGAACCAGACGAGGACCAGCGAGGACTGTTCACAAGGTGGGGCAGAGCCCAGTGCAAGCAGGGGCAGGGTCTTTGCCACCTGGGCCTGAGAGTGGCCATTAGGGAGGGACCCCAACCTTGAGGGACAAGGAGCATGAGCCACCCACCCTGGCCCAGCTCTCCAGTGTCCCACCAGGGCCTCAGCTGGCTAGAAGGGCTGGACCTGGGGGACTACCCACTGCACTGGGGCCTTGGGCCAAGTGGAGGGTCTGCAGGGACAGAAGCATCCTGAAACACCACAAGTCTCTAAGGAAAGGTGGGAACTGCCCACAGGTGAATTACAGCAACCCCAACTGGTCCCAGTCCCTGCCCCCGCCACAGCCCCTCTGCCCTTCCCCCCTTACTGTGGGATTCAGCTCCCACTCCCACCAGCTTCTCCTAAATACCCTCCTGACAGCAGGCTGCCAGATGGGAGTCTCAGGGCCAGGAAAGGCTGCAGACGTGGTCTCGCTCTCCCGTACTGCCACTGAGCTTGACCTGGTGCTCAGGCAGCTTCCTCATGGTCCAATGTCTGGCCAAGCTGACCATGTGTGCCCAGCTCGGGACCCTGGGTGCTGAGTGACAGACAGAAACCACTGCCTGTCCCCCGGCCCACATCATTGCAAGCACCTGTCCTGACTGGAGTGGGCTTCCCTCCCATGGTGGTCAGCATGGGCAGAGCCCCGCACAAACTCAACTGTGCTTCCTCTCAGATGGCCCTGGCATGCCGGCCCAAGGCCTCAAAACCCAAGAACGAGGAGGAACAAGGAATGGGTGTTCTGCTAACAATCCCAGGATTCGCCTGTAGATTGGAATCAGAGCTGGGGAGAGACAGAGCAATGTCCACGGTGCAAGAAAGGCTTGTCCAGAGTGACACGTCACCAGGCCCATCTGTCCCAGCACCGCTGTCTGGAGAGACACACTGGGATGGATCGTGCTACACAGAAATGCAGACTCCACCGGCAGGATGGATGCCCCACCTCCCTGGGAGACAGAGCGTGGTGACGGATGCTCTGCTAACAGATGAAAGAGGGATGAGACGAGGCAGGAGCCACGGCCACGCTAATGTGTCTTGCAGGGAGCCGGAGATTCTAATCTCAGCAATCAGCTCATTCACATCCGTCTTTCTGTCCCCCATTGGCGTCCTGGAGAACAGACAAGCCACATACCTCAGGAGGCTGGTGGCATGCTGGGAGTCTTCCCATTGCCTCATGGGGTTTGCTCCATAGGGTGGGTAGGTGTGGATGAGTGTGGGTGGGCAGGTGGGTTTGGGTGGGTGTGAGTGGGTAGGTGTGGCTGAGTGTGGTTGTGTGGGTTTGGGTGGGTGTGGGTGGGCAGGCAGTTGGGTGGGTGGGTTTAGGTGGGTGGATTTGGGTGGGTGGGTGTGTTGGGTGGTGCCCCAAGAGCTTTTTGGCCACTGCCTGCTGCTCCCCATGTGGTCCATAGGGTGCAGGAGATCCGTAGGGGGTTCTTTTTATGTCTGGCCCCTGCACATCCATGGTGGTGGTGGTGTCAGGGCAGGGAGGCAGGTGACAAAGCCCACAGTCTCCCCAAGTGCCACTCCCTCAAGCTACAACCTAAACAGAGGTCTGGGAAGATCCATCCCTGCTGTTTTCCAGGGTTTTCTTTGGGAGGGAGCCAAGTGCAGAGAAAGGGTATTCTAGGCTGGTACATACATGGTGGCCACCACAAGAGTATCTGCAGGGCACTGAGGCCATCTCAGCTGCCCACGGGTGCCCACTAGCATCAGGATTAATGACAGAGTCAGAGATGTGGGGATTTTGTGTCCAGGGTCAGCAAACTCTGACTAGGAGCTGCCAGGACTTTTACTTTACTGGCTCTGCAGATGACAGACAGCAGGCACCATGTGGGCCCCAGAGATATGGATCTGCAGTGCTCTGAGCCTGGTCCAGGACCCAGATCACAAACCCAGTAGGTGTTTACCCCAGTGGTCACCGGCAGTTCTCAGAAGAAGAGCAAAGTGAAATGAACTTGTTGCTAGAATCTCAATAATGACCATCCATTATCACAACTGGCCCCTTACTGGTAGCTGGAGACCCTCACTGCACACATATGTCAGTTTCTGCCCTTGCAAACTCTAACGTGTTTACTCCTGCACCTTCTGGATCATAGCACCACAGATAGGCGACTTAACCCACAGGATCTGAGAGCAAAGCGTGCAACTGCTCCCTGCAGGCTCCGAGGCGGCCTGCCCAGCCTCCCCAACAGAGCCCAGCAGCTGCTGGTGAGCGTGACCTCCCCTGGCTCTGGGTATCATGGCTCCATCTCTGCACCATCGTCACAGGACGTTATTCCTGTGTGCATATCTGGGCCCAAATACCCTCTTTTATGAGGACACCGGTCATCAACACTTCTCCAGTATGGTCTCATTGTAAATAATCACAGACACAGTGACCTCTGTCTCCAGATGAGGTCACAGCAGAGGGGCTACAGACCAGGACTCCAGCACAGGCATCACAGCTCAGTCCACAGCCCTGTGTCAGGAAACCCTCATCATTGGCTGTCTTGAAGTGCAGGTCTCAGCTGTCACTGCCCCCTTCAGCAGAGCTCTGGATCCAGGCAGGAGGTTATGGCCAAAGCCCAGACTGCTTTATTCTAATCTCGTTTCTGTGGCAGGAACATTTGGGGAACTCCTGGGCACCGGGGAACCGTCTTCTGACCAGGTGTCTGGGCTCAGGGCTCTCAGTCCTCTGTCTCTATCTTCTGCTTGCCCTTCGTTCCAGGGTCAACCTCATTAACCTCACTCACATTCTGATGACGGGCACCCTCGTGACTGTTCTCTTCTTTTCCCTCACTGCTGTGTGTATCACCAGCTCTAATGGGTGCTTAGTAAACATTTGCTGAATGAAATAATCGACCAATTACTAATGAATATTTTTGTTATATCTAACATTGATGATTTAGAAAAAGATTCCAGCTCAACCCAGACACAGTAAATGAGTAAACTGGGAGAGTTATGGGGTCAGCAATAAGGAGTTTAGAAGTCACCTTTCAGTCCCAATGAAACAAGTAAAAAGCTGAACAAACTGAAAAACCAATAATTCTTCTCAGACTCATCAGAGGAGTGAGGTTACAGAGCAGACCATTGCCCCCCAAACTGCAGACACAGACAGTGGACGCAGAGACTCACAACAGGCCTGAGGAGAAACCCCTGCTGCATCCGGTGCTGGGGTCAGAAGCCCTGGCCTGCAGCTGATGCACTGCACAGAGCTGACAGTTATAAACCCCAGGGGACCTGGTCGTGAAGGGGACACTTTCGTGAATTTTTCCTTTAGATCCTACCAGATCCTCACAGCAAAGAGCAAAGTCCCCTGGTGCTTTTGGCAGGGGAGGGGCAAAGGAACCTTTCTGAAATACTCTAGGTCACCTGCTGAGAGAAAGACCTCTAGGTCACCTGCTATTCAGCAGACCTCACCTGCGGGGGCTTTATCAGAGGCAAGCCCTCCTCGGGCAGGGGAGCACCCAACCCCAGCCCCATTTATTCATCCTGTCCCACCTATGATGGGGACACCTGAGGGGCCCTGGTGACCCTCACCTGAAAGGTCCCACTTCTGGGACCATAACACGCCCCCCTCTCCCTGCATCTCCCACCACGTTGCTAAAGCCCTGCTTACAGCAGCTCCTTTTACCCACACACCACGTCCACCTTTCAACACAAAGATACAAGGCACACTAATAGGCAAAAAGACTGAACCGGCATCGGAACAAGTGTCACACATGGTGGAATGTTGTCAGTCCAGGTGACGATTAATACACTAAAGACTTTAATGTAAAATGTTGGCAACAGGGCGGCACTGTGGCTCTAAGGTATAGGGCACCGGCCCCATATGCCAGAGGTGGTGGGTTCAAACCCAGCCCTGGCCAAAAACTATAAATAAATAAATAAATAAATAAAATAAAGTAGCACTATGACAATGGTGTTCAGTTTTAAAAAGACGATTTTTTTATTTTTACTTATCAATTCACTTTTTGATACAATTGCTATTCTGGCAATTCCACTGGAGGGGAAAAGATCTGAGGTCTGAATGACTTGGTAGTCCTGTGACTGTACAGTGAATCTTTTATAACCACAGTTTCCTCTATAGTAAAGTGAATATAATAACAATATCTAATTTCTACTGGTCTTGTGATGATTATATTAGGTAATGTAAGTAAAATGAGTAGCAAATCTTCTATTAAAAAGTAACCATTATGACACTGCTTTAAAACAAATAAAATGCTGTCAACGTAGTCTCTCTCTCTTAGCAACACATTTGATAAACTCTCTTAGGAGTCCCTTATGACAGGCTGAAATGTGAGCTACATGACGGAACAGTTATGTGGATCCATGCTGGCTGAACAACTGCAGTGCAGAAATATTGGTTAACAGACCTTCATCACGCTGATGGACGTGACCGCAGGACCCCGCCCTGGGCTCCTTCCTGTTCAGCAGTTTCATCAGTTACATTGGCGGGAAACACAGGTAAAACTACCTAATTTACATACTACTCAACTTCAGAAAAACAACACATGAAATGACAGCCTATATGTTCACGTGATCTCAATAAATCATGGTAAATAAGTGTTAAATCTGATAAGAGGAATTACAATGAAACTGATGTTGCTTATGTGTGTGTGCACAGAGGGCGTGAGGGAGACACACCCTGACAGGAGACAAGCATCTCTTGTGAAAGAGATCTATGACAATTGTTTTGAGTTGCAGTTTGCATTATTTAGAGTAAAGTAACTTATTGTAATAAACTTACCCCAAAATATATCACCAGTCAAACACAATTCAAAATAGGTGTTCCTGATCAGTGGGTAGCTTTATCGTATATCTTTGATCAGTGACTGTTTCAAAAATGATTGATCTAAAATAATTAGCACAACTCTGTAGTCTTTTTTGTTGACATACGTCAACAAGATACAATGTCATATCTAAGATCATAATCATTTTATATGTAAAATAGTTCTTGAACTTGGCCACAGACTAGAATCTCATCAGGAGTTATTTAAGAAATTGCTTCCTGATGGCACTGAAGACGGTAACATCAGCAGGCAGTAGAGGCCAGATGGTAGAGTTTGATCATCACAAGGAAGGTGGACCCAATTATCTTAATAAGCACCAAGGTGGTGACCAGGGCACCAGCCCCATGGAGAGTTTTGGCAGGAGAACAGAGAGCACAGTGTTCCATGGATAAAAGAGTTGAGCAGCCAACTAGAGAAATTCTCCATCTACACAAGCAAAGGAATCAAGAATAACCAACTGGAAGTGTGAGGGCAGTTGTTCCAAAGAGATGTCACAGTTTCTGCCCAGTTTCTGAACTTGGGCCAGTTTTCAGCCCTGGACCCACTGACTGAGAGTCCCAGTGCCTCGGATAAAGGACCCTCCCTGCAGCACCACAGCAAATTGTCATGACAACGATTCTCCTAGTTCTCCCACCAAGGACATTGTGATTTGTTTCCTGTGTGAACGTAACTGAATACCCCAACAATTCAAAGACTATGACAATATGGTTCAAGGTGACCGAGGACCTAAAATGTCATCACAGCTCTCCTGTTAGAGTAGTCAAGGGATGAGGTGGGAAGGACCTATATGGGAACCATGGGAAGTCCTGGCACCAATCCAACTCATGGAGGACACACCAGGTACACTGTCATTTTTATCTGTCCCAAAATATAATATTGGAATGAGAATACTTAATAGCTTGGCAAAAATCTCCTTATTGGTTTCTTACTCTGAGAGGTAGGAGTTACTACGTCAGACCACGTCATGTGGAAAGCTCTAGACTCTGACTCCTTGGCAAAGACAATAAAAACATACTATACCTTAGAAGAAGTGGCAGAAATGAATGCCACTGTGGAACACCCAGGGGACACAGGGATGGTGCTCCCCATCAGAATTCCATTTTACTCACCAGTCTTTGCCTTGACAATAATCACAGAAATCTTGAAGGGTGACTTCGGACTATGGCAAACTCAAAATACTTGTAACCTTGATTGCAACTGTTGTGCAGACGTGCTATCTTTCCTAGAGCAGGTTAGCACAGCCTTTGGAACCTGCGGTGAGGCCAGTGTTTCTCTACATGCCTTATTTTCCCAAAGCTATCCATCTGGAAGGAGAAAAAGTTCACTTTCGATGTAAGAAACAATAGACCTTTAAAGTTTTGCCCAGAGGCTAAGGAAAACAGCTCTCTTCTCTGTCATAAAATAATGCACAATTTCCTGGACCATCTATCTGGACTTTCCATAGAAAACACACTGATCCACTTTATAGATTATGTGATTTTAATCAGAAAAAAATAAAGAAAAAGAAATGGCAAGTATCTTGGACGACTGGGGAAGATAATGTATTCCAAAGGGTAAAAAATAAATTTTACAAAGATTCAGGTATTTACCTCCCCAATAAATCCTACATGGCCCCATGATCATAGGCATACTGTAGTGTCCCCTTTCAAAGTAAATTCAAATTACTGGTGTTCGACGTCTCCCACCACTATGAGAAAGGCTTCTGAGCACTGGCGATAGCACAACCCACGCTTGGGGATGTGGCTCCAACACATTTGCCAAGTAGGGTGGAAGGCTGCCGGCCTTTAATGGGCCCAAAGAAGGGAGACGGGTCCAAACTGGGCTGCAAACAGCAGCCCTGTCACATAAGCCGTGTGAATCAGCAGACCCTACGCTAGTAGAGGTAGCTGTGGAAAATTTTGCTGCGTGAGATTTATGACAAGTCCCTACAGGAGGACCACGCTGAGGGCCTTAAAATTTTAGAGCAAGAGTGTACTGTTGTTGGCAGAGAATTCTACACCGTAGAATAAACAGTGACTGTTACTCTGCTGGACCCTGGCAGAGAAACAGCAAGTGAACATTCGGCCACAACTGCTTCAGTTGGATCTTGTCAAGACACCAAGTCATCTGGTAGGCAGTCTGGCAGGAATCCATCACAACATGAAAACGGTGTAGCAGGACTGGGCAGAGCAAGCCGTGAGAGCAGACGCCAACGGCACAGCCCCCGTGTCACCCACCACTGCACCCGCGAATGCTCCCCTTGGCACACCGCTGATGGAGAGAATGGGAGAGCAAGGTTGGCTCACAGATGGTGCACCTGTCCCTGTGTCATAGCCTGAAATGAAGTACAGCTGTGTGATAATCCTACTCAGGTGTCCCCGAAAGACAACAGCTAGGAGATTCTCACAAAGGGAGGTGCGTTGGGCAGTACAGCCAGTCATCTTTCACGTACGGAGAGGCGCTCTGAGATAAGAATAAACACAGAAAGTAGAGAAAGGCTTGGCTTGTTGGTCAGGGAGCCAGAAAGAAAGAATTGGAATGTCAGGGATGAAAGTTAATGTGGATAACCTAGGAGATTGGACCCAAAATGTGAAAAATTTTGTGCCACATATAAGTGCCCACCAGAGGGCATCACCACCAAAAAGTCACCCAATAACCAAGAAGACCTAAGTATTCAACCATTTGATGTTAACACCCACTACTATCTCTCACAAGGGCAACATAAATGGAGTAATTATGAGGGCAGGAGAGTGTATTTATTCATGGACCAAACAACATGAGTTTCTACTAAGTTGTCCACCACCTCTATTAAACATCCAGCCTACCATCAGGAGACCATCAGGACAGACCAACAGGGAGTTCCCAAAGTGAGACTCCTTCTACTGGGCCAATAGTATCTTGCCTCCAGGTTGATTGAATCCCTTCCACCTTGAGTGGGGCAGGGATTTATTAGCACTTGCTCCTGCCTGTGGTGCTGGAACCAGCACACCTATCTTAGAACTCAGACCGGGTTTAATTTTCTCATCACATCCCACCTAACCTTGCAGTGTAGCAAAGAACCCACTTTACAGAAATGAAGGTGAACAGCTGGCACATGGGCATGGGATCTACTGGGCCTATAACACACCACATCACCTGATAGAGCAGTGGAATTGCCTTTAAAATGAAGACATGTAAGAGGGCCCTACCCTCCAGGATGCGTTTTATATCCTACACCAACTGTCTCTCCACTGTCATTGTTCAACATCAGGGTCCAGGATCCAAGGGGTGGGAGTTGTAGACACCTGGCTTAGCCTCACTCTCAGTGGTCACCTTGGAGAACTTGAGATCTATCCTCTGCAGGTGCAAACGTCCTGATTCACAGAGAACATTTCTGTCAAAACAGAACAAGACTCTAGCAGCCAACAGAGCAACAGCATCCTGCAAAGCAAAATCCTTAATCATGAGAAGGAAGTAGGTTTCTATGACACAGTGGGGAGAGGAAGAAATATGTCTGCCACACAGATGATTCACTTGGGATCTCTGTGCACCACAGGCCCAGTTGTGATGGTTCCTGACAACTGCTATATAAAAAACAATCCTGGTGACATTAACGTCAACCTGGATTTTGCTCACTTCTTGAATATCTCTATAATTCTTTCCTTTTCTTGGCCACAGAGCCCAGCTAAGGACATCAATGATGCCACAGTTGCTCTGGTATTTGTGCTTACTGATAGGAAGAGTGAAAAATCAGGAACTCTGTGCTTCAGTGAAAGGAGTCATCCTTGTATTACACAGCTCTGGTGGGGCAAGGGTCCCAGGGTGTAAGGGAAGCATAGGATTCCCCTCCTGCTGAATAGCTTTGCTTTTTTAAATCTAAAGCAACAAGGTGCTTTCAAATGCAGCAAAATTAGTTTATATACTGGAGGAAAACTCATGCTGATGGATCCTGGAAGGAAAGAATATTTTCATTCTCATGAAACGTTCCTGTGTTTCTGATATTCGAAGTATTTTCAAGAGTCACCTCCTCATCGAAGGTAAAGAGAGTCCTCCCAAAGGAGACGCCACCCCTGATCCAGCGGTCTGTCACTGCGAGTAACACTGTGCCCTTGACCTTGTTTATGGTGTCGCACAATTGTTCCCAGACTCTCGAGGCACCTCCCTCTCCTCTACTGAATCAGGCCGCTCTGTCTCCTCCTCAGTCCCCTACTGCCTCAAATCTTGAGACTCTTTCTTCGCGCCCACTGGAATTCATACTCTACTGTCGGAAAAACCTCTGTGATTTATCATCTTCTCATTGAAACTTGCTTTTCTCTCCACTCACTCTCAATCAAGGCTGTTTTCTTCTCCACGACCTTGTAACCCTGGGCCTAATACTATTCGTATTTACTTATTTTCTGACCTGGGTAATGTACCCTAACATTGCCGACATCTCTTTGAATTATAATTGCCTGTTCATTTGTAAATCTCTTCCAGTAGAATGTAAACAGCTTTATGTATAGAATAGTGTCATATTCCAGGATGCAGTGAGCATGGTATTTTACATATCAAAAGACCTTACACATATCTGTTAAAAAATAAATAAATACAGTAATCTTTCCGATATATTAGCAATGTTTGTATCCTTAAATCCAATTGTCCTGGTTGGGAAACCATAAGAGAATTTATTCAGACATGATCAGAAAGATTTATGTTAAAAAATCATTTGTCATAACAGAGTGGAACTTTTTAAAAGCTGCTAAATTTTCAACAAAAAGTGACCAGTTAGGTGAATTCTTGTGCATTCGTGAAGTAGAATGCTATGAAACCATTAAAGTCACGTCTGCAAGGACAAGAAGAAATGTTCATTCTGTTCATTAGGATTTCAAGTTAACAGAGAGATGACTATTAAATGAGAAAGTCCGTCTTCCAATTAAAAAAAAATCCAAGATGCTAATGAAGGTGTGCTCTGGGGGTGGAATTGTGAGTGATTTTTTTTTTTCTCATTAAAATGCATTTCCTAAAACGTCTACAATGAGAAAGTCTTTTTACTACTCTGAGACTGAGGGTTCTCTACCGGTTACTTAAGAAAAAAGTTTCTTCACAATTTTAAATGTGGTTAATACTTCCTGTACACAGACTCTGTCAAATAGCAGTAAAAGAAGAGAGCTGGAGGTAGGGCAAAGAAGTGCCAGGATTTGAATAAGAATGCCGATAGATGTCCACTATACCACCTGCCTTCACTGGCCACAGCCTCCAATTCCGTTCATACGGTTACGCCCCTCCCTATCAGACATGAATGAAAGCTCTGGGAACTGTCAGGTATGGACCCCTGGCAGACACGCAGTGACCTCTGAAGCCGGGAAGACAGAGGCCTCCTGCATCAGCCAGGCATAGAACATGGCAAAAGGAAACCTCAGCTCCCTATCATAGGGTTTCTGTGGAAGTTCTCATTCGGCTGAGAATTGAGCCCATCACAGTGAAAAGTGCAGTGAGAGGAATAATTGCCTTTCCTGAACATGGGAAGATTCTCTTCTGGAGTGGCTGGGTTCATAGTAGAGCTTAGAGTAGCTATTTCACATCATACAGACCAAATTTCATCTCAAAACACACCATTCCACAGAAATGTCTATGCAACAAAAATATCTCTCCAGCCTATAATTCCTAAGTATGTAACCATTCCTCTAAGACATCCTAATTACTATGCCAATACTATGTGAAATTTTTTAGAGAAGGCTAAGGGGAGAATCTGAATTTTTCATAGTATCATTGTCCACAATTATAGCATGCGGGGTGTGTATTGTGTGGAAAGAAATATCAGTGATACATTTTTCAGTTATCCATATTTATATGAGGCCATTAGCGGTAGCACAATCTATGAATACGAAATGCAGGAACACTTGCATTTTAACATATACTAAATGATTTATTATTTACACTCCATCTTACTACTTTTCAGAAACAGTGAAACTGGTAAATATCACTCCCGTTTTTTGGACTGAAAACACCTGCAGATAGATTTCACCCTGTCACTTGGAAAACCGTGCACAGAGCCACTTGGTTCTCATCCTCACTTGTGCCCTGGCTCCCCTGCCTCTTAATCTCCATCACTGTCACTTAAAGAACATTTGGTTAGTCACCTAAGGGACAGTAATTCATCTTCCAAGTCTTCATGGCTGTCACTGTCTCGTGTTTTTGTCACCACACGGTGGCTATTTGCAAGGTAAGTGTGTAGTTTTGGAAGCCATTTTTGCAGCCTTAACAAAGGAGCCCTTTTTGTCACTACAGAACGCACACACTAGGTGCATTCTTTGTGAACTGCTGTTTCTTTCTTGAGCGATTTCCTGTAACCCCCAGCAGCTTTGGACTTCTTTGACCTTGCTAACGCAGTTTTTGTTTCACTTCTAAGGCTGAGCGCCTTGCTCTTGGATTTATACCATGATTATTTTCCTTCTCAGTAGCCAAATCAATATTGGAATACTTGTTTTTTATATCTCTAATTCACCACTAATAACTTCCAAATTTTTGCTGATTCCAAGGTGTAGATAAAGCCCACAGATGTAAGAATCAGATATATAAAATGTAACCCTGAGTTCTCCTGAGCAAGCCCTCTTTTCCTTTCCCACTGCTGGTAACATTTAAACCTCCACCACAAATATAATTGCACAGCTTTACCCTATGATTGTCATCTTGCTTTAAAACACTTGGGAAGCACTGGTGATTTTTTACAAAGGCAAAATTCACCATAATGAAGACAGCTAATTATATTTTCATCATCCAATTTTTATTTGGACGCTCTGAAAAGTTCTAAGGAAGATGCAACAATGAATACTATGAGAGCCAGACCAGCTCCATTTTGTTGTTTACTGCAACTGCACAAGCCCTATTCCTAGCTGTTTACTGCATAAGCTCCACTCCTAGCCCTTCACCCCAACCTCTGCCAGTAAAACCTGCAGGGCCACTTCCTGCTGCCTCCCCCACCCCTGGTTCCACAGCCATCGTGAACCATAAACTGAGTCACCTTAGACAAACAGCTGCCATAAGAAACAATAAGTTTCTATTACCTTGAAATACAGGTATTTCCCTCCAGCCACCTAATCAGGCTGCCTTGACCCTAGCCCCCGGTTAAGAAATCCCCCACCCCTCACCTGTACCAATCCAAATCCTCCTTCACTAGTGAAATCATCAACCACCAATCAAGAATGTAACTTTACTGGTGAAATCACTAACCACCAATCAAAAGTGTACCTGTATCCAACCCTACCCTTCTTGCTTTCTTTACCCCATAAAAACTTCCTCCACCCCGGGTTCAAGGCTCTTCCTTGGTGTGTTCACCAGGAGAGTCCAGACCCGGGTTTGAATAAATCTCACCTCTTGCCTTTTACATCGAAGTGTGTCTTGGATTTGTCTGCTGGGGCCATTTGGGGGAATTTTTTCGGGCACAACAATACAAAACAAAACAGAATAAAGAATAGTCTCTGTCCATAAGAAGGTTACTTCCGGCAGAGTCATGATGGACTGGGAAGAATACAGGGGTGTTGTTTGAAGACCCAACTCATCTCCTCAGAGGTCAAGGCCTCTAGGATACCTTGCCGGCCCACCTCCCCAGGTGCTGTTAGACCAAATGATTGTGTTGAAATACTTTGCAGATTGTGTGTCAGCTACCAGAGGGAAGGTTTTGCTAAGAAAAGGAGACATGTTGGCTTCAGGAATAAAAACTAATAATTACTAAGATTCACTGTGTGCTTAATATACAAGAGAAATTTTCCTAAATGCTTTATGCTTCATTATCTCATCACAGAGCAACCTTGACATAGGTACTGTAATTATTGTACCTTACCAATAAGAAAGTAAGTTTTAGAGAGTTTCTGTAAATTTCCCTGATCACACAGCAATGGAATGTTTGCACTGGAATCTAAGGCCGAGTCTCTCCCACAGCAGGCCCTGCCCCTTTCTGCCTTTGCTCCTTCTCTCCTGCCTCCCTTTATCCCCCTCCCTTCTGCCATCTTCTTTCCATGTACACACATTTCTTAATGCAAGATATAAAACATGCATTAAGAAATACTGAAGACATGCAAAACAGGGCATAGGTTTTAATAAAATTAGCACTCATACCCATCATGTAGGAAATAGGATATTTCTGATACAGTGGGAGCCCCTATGGGTCGCTCGTCCAAAGCATTCTTTTCCCTTCCTATTACGATGTTTATTCAATTTAATGTAATTTTGATATATTTCTTTATATATTTCTTAATATGGATGTATTTTTAAGCAGTGTGTAATATTGTTTTGCCTATTTTCAAGCTTTCGATTAGTGGAATCACACCTATAGATTTATTTTTCATTCACATTATGTTTGAAAGTTTTATCAATATAGATATGTGAGTGATTTAGCTCTCATTCACTCAAACTTTGATTCTACATAATATTCAATTATGTGAATACTCAATATACCTAGATATATAAGCTACTTATTATTTGGTTTTTGAGCATTTAGATTGTTTCTAATTTGTTGCTAATACAAATAATGCTAAGAAAAGAGGCCGGTACGCGGGCCATGTAGTAAAACTGTCAAATCGCAGAGTCAGTCCACTACCAACTTCCTGAGACAGCCAAATTGCCCTCCAAAGTAGGTGCAATAATTTCTACTAATTCAGGAGTGCATAGGAATAATAATTGCTTCCCATCTTAAAGAAGCACACTCTATTATTCCACTTACATTTTGATAATTATTAATCTGGTAAGCATGAAATGGTATTTCAGCATGGCCAGGCTTTGCATTTTCCTAAATAGGGAGATCGAGCTCTTTCTTTATATTTTTGCCCACTTTTTATTCTATGAATTGCCTGTTTTCTATTTATCTCATAAAGAAGGTCTGCCTTTACTGATTCAAGGGCTACTCCCGTCCAGAAACACCCACAGGTGCACTCAGGAAGGCTTCAGCAGCCGCTTGGGCATCCCTTCCCTTGTTCAAATTGACACGTAAAATTAACCACTTCACTGTTTGGGGTCCTTTTTTTAGATTATTCAAGATTAAAATCACTAATATGTATAAATAAATTTACCTATAATCTTTAATTTTTATGACATTCATTTGTGATTTTGTAAGGTGATAATTAGTACCGTAAAAATGAGTGGAGGACTGTTCGTTCTACTTACCTCAGAAATAGTTTGTATAAAATTAGAATCTTCTGGGCGGTGCCTGTGGCTCAAAGGAGTAGGGCACCAGCCCCATATACTGGAGGTGGTGGGTTCAAACCCGGCCCCAGCCAAAAACTGCAGAAAAAATAAGATTAGAATCTTTCAGAGTTGTTACTTTGCGAGTCAACTTTGACCACTGATTAAGTTTCTTGAATTGTTACAGAATGGCACGATTTTCATTTTCTTGTATGAAGGGTGATAAATTTAATTTCCTGGGAATGTAATGATTTTATCTGCTCTCAAGTTTATTGATACAAAGTTATTTATAGGATTTTCTTATTTGTAATACATGCTGTATGTCTAGTCATGATCCCTTCGCAATAATATTTATATCTTTGTTACGTCTTTTTATGATCCATTTTGCCTAAAGTCTGTCTAGTTTGTTAATTTTTTTAATCATCAGTATTTCTCTTTAATTTTCTTTATTCTGTACTTATATTTTATACATTTATGAGTTTGTATTTCTTAATCTTTGTTTTTTCAGAATTTTTTATTCTTTTTGGATGCTTAACTTCTTATTTGTTATTCTTTATAAATGCATTACATATGCGTTAAGGGTTTTAAATGCTCTTCAAGTAGATTTGGACAGTTTTGACAATTTGTGCTTCAGGGGTCCTTCAGTGCTATTGTAGTTTACATAATGATTTCTTTGTTATTCGTAATCTATTTAGAAATGTGCTTATATTTTTTATCTTAGCATCTTTGTCCTTTTTATTTATAGGAGACGCTTTGTGATCAGTAATGATTTATTACATGACATTCCTTTTTGAAATGCATTGAATCTTGCTACAGACTACCCAAGGTCAGTTTCATAAATCCTTTACATCTGCTTGGGAAAATGTTTTCCCCTAACTTGTGTGCATTAATGATGGTGCTCAAATCTATGATATTCTTAGTATTTATTGTTATCAATTACTGAAAAATGTCTTCTGTCAGTTTTTGCCTTATATATTTTGAGGGTATATTAGATACATCTAAGTTGATAAACAATATTCTTACTGAGTTGAAGACTTATTCATAAAAAATTTTCTAAATCAATTTATATTAATCTAGCTATAGCCATTTTATTAATAGTTTTCAGGGTGGCGCCTGTGGCTCAAAGGAGTAGGGCACTGGCCCCATATGCCAGAGGTGGCGGGTTGAAACGCAGCCCCTGTCAAAAAAAAACTGCAAGAAAAAAATAGTTTTCAGGTAAATTTTTTCAACTTTTTTTAAAATTTCAGAATGTTACAGGGGTCCGGATGTTTTGGTTACATCCCACTGTTAAACTCTGCCTTAATCTTCCATGATATTTTATATATTTCATGTTTATTTTCTTGAAATAGCATACAGCTGTATTTTAAAATAGCCAATCTAAGTTTATTTTTACAATGACCTCTCTGATCCATCTGAATTTTCATAATTACTAATATATTTGAAACTGCTGTAACAATTGTAATGGAAACTCTTTTTCTTCTATGGAGCCTGTTTCCGATGCTTCAGTGATTCTGTATTATTTGAGCCTTTTGTCACCCTCCTCTTTTACCTGCTACAGCTGAAATGTTAAATGCGCCTCCTTTTCTTCGCACAGTTTTCTTGACTTTTAACATGTATATATTTAACTAAAAGTCAAAAATGAATCAAAACTCAGTTTCCTTCTTAGTAACACAGTTACCTGCTTTGTCATACAATTTAGTCCTCCGGTTCTAATCTCCCAAATGATACATCATTTTGATTGTTTTATACAAAAATCCCCAGCTAGCATTCCCCGCATCCACCAGTTTCTTTGTTCACCATCCATTCTTGCTCTCCGCATTATCTTTGGGATTTATCTCCCTTCTTCTTAACATATAACCTTTAAAATTTCTAACAAGAGTGGAATGGAAACAAACTGTCTTCCGTGTTTTAGTAGAAATACATTCAGCTGGTCCTGGGATTCTGCTAGGCGACCTTAGGAAGTAACTATTTTGTGAACTGAACTGAATACTAACAGATAGCTCTTTAGAAAGATTTCCTAAGGAAACGGTGACAGCACAGAGGTCAAATTCATGAATGCTCAATAGACAGGGAGCCCTGAATTCTCACCCTTTGCCAAGAGCCTTCTGCCAGCAGAGGACCAGTAGGATGAATAATGGTGAATGAATACCAGCATATTCAGTGAAATACTATCTAGCCAGGAGACTGAGTGACCTACAGCTACACAACAGCATGACTGCATCTCAAATATAGACACCCACCAGGAAGGCATTTGCACCGTATGCTATATTGGTAGAAAGTTTAACAAGGGACAAAACTAATAACTAATCTGTAATGTCAGAAGATAGGACAGTCCCACCAATGACAGACTTCTGGTTTTTTTCTAATGGTCTCCTAATTCTTGATAGGGACGCTTGTTGCACAGATACATTTACTCTGCAGAAATATCAAGTGCTACACTCCTGATCTGAGTACTTCCCTGCGTGCGTATCATACTTTTGAAAAAATTACAAGCAGCAACAAATAACCCAAATAGGACTCCATTAAGCAGAGTAACTTCCAGGCTCTGTGCAGGAACTACGGCAAATTTTATGACAATCTTTATGCTCTAGAAATGTATAGTCAAGTAGGAGAGATGAGATTAAAAACAAAACTATATTATTTTACATAGCCAGGATGACTAAAGTGTGAAGTCCAACGTATTTCAGGAACCACTTCTTCTGCTCTCACTGTGAGGGAAGGTGATCCTGAGCCAAGCTTTGTGTCCTTAGTTCACAGGACACTTTGTATCCTGTGCTTACAGGATAAAGGAAAAGGGCTTTCTAGGCATGGGAACCCCAGAGGGTTACGGTTCCTCAGAAGGGAGGAGCAGAACACAAACAGTGACCAAGTGGGAACACCCCACGTGGTGTTTATCTTTCTGTATTTGTTGAGTATTTGACAATTTTTCAAAGAGCCTCATATCCAGTTACAAGACTCTCATCTTCCAAGGAGAAGTGTCTCTACCACTGCTGTGCCGACCATGCAACACCAAGAAGCCGGGAAAGGGAGGGAGAAAGGAAAGAAGCCAGGCTGCAAACGGGCCCAGCAGTAACAGAGGAAAAAATCTGTCTATCCATCTATCTACCTATATGTCTGTCTATTCATTTCACCCTTATGGTTAAGTGAAAGTTATTTTTATTCCAAGTACTTGGAGAACACTATTCTGTATTTTCTGGCTTGAATTTTAGTTAAGAAGTCAGGGATCAGTCTGTTACAAATAATTTATCTTTTCTATTTTTACTCTTAAAATAAATAAACAAATACCGTGCTAAACATCTCTGATTTGGGTCTACATAAGCATGGAGGTTTGCTATCGTGCACACAGATGCATGTCCTTTTGTCTTATCTTGGTCCGAGTCTCCTTGTTTCCACCATCTGGGTATTCTGCCCTGTACCAGTCCAGAAAATCCTCAGCCCTTACACGTTCAGCTATTGGCTCTCACCATGCCTTCTCTTTTTCTCACCTGTAACTAATAAGACCTCAGACTGACCTTTCTGTTCTGTCTGCTATATCTCATGGCCTTTTTGTATATCCATCCATTTTGTTTCTCTTCTTTGTTCCTGGGTGATTTTTTTTTCATGTATAATATCCAGTTAAATAATTTTTTTCTCTTCATTTTTATCTAACTTTAACCATTTATTTATTCCTTTTAATTTTTATTATTTTTATTTCTAAATTACATATTTAGTTTTCTAAAATAAATTCCAGGTGAGTTGTGATACCTGGTTTATCATATTTTAAATTCTATTTATTTAAAATTTTTAATCATAGTCATTCTATATTTTGAATCTGATAAATTATTTAAATCATTATTTTCCCAGTTCTACTATCTATCATTGCTACAAACTTTTGCTTTGTGGGAATTGTTGTATCAGGTGCCTTGCAAGTTGAAACACAGAACTCATATTTGTAACTCCTTAATACATTGAACCAAAAGAGGCCTGCATTGGTTGCAAATTCTCCAAAAGGGACTTGGGTTAACCTTAATGAGGGAAACAAGACATTACCAAAGAAGGATCACTTTGAATTTATTCCTTACTGTGTCATTTTTGGGGTCATACAAAGAGACAAAATTTTATCTTTGTTGCCAAAGGCAAGCCAGTGGTTATTGCCTCCTCTACTGGGAGCCAAGTACAAAAAGATAAGTTCTGGTATTATTTCCCTTTGTTATTTGGTAGA
>CAUYQV010061301.1:0-17053 GCA_963574575.1 Galagoides demidoff
TCCGCCTCCCAAGCAGCTGGGACCACAGGTGCCCGCCACAACGCCCGGCCATTTTTTGGTTGCAGCCATCATCGTTGTTTGGCGGGCCCGGGCTGGGGATTCGAACCCGCCACCTTAGGTGTATGTGGCTGGCGCCTTAGCCGATTGAGCCACAGGCGCCAAGCTGAGAAGAGTAAGTTTTAAGCAAGGGTTACGTTTCCTGTCTCTGTGCATCTTGAGGTCCCTGAGGTCCCCACCCTCCCTGGACGCTCGGTCTTGGTCTCTCTTGCGCGTCCTTTCTCAGAAGCTCCTCTGGCCCCTACACAGAACTCCAGCTGGTTATAAAACCTGACGCTCTGCACTGAAAACTGCTTGGTTCTTCAGCCCAGGCCAAAGCTCCGGGAGTTACTGCAGAGGCCAGGGAAGGAAATTCACAGCCTACCAGGAAACTCTTGCTATCTGAGGCGTGTGAGAAAAGTTAAACAAAACATAACACTTGACACACGCTAGTCTTTTGCTTAGAAATGCTGCAGCATCTGGGATGCGCCTCACTCCTACCACCATGTGGGAGGAAACCTGAGGGGCCAGGGCCAGTCCAAGTCCAGCGTGGGTCTGTCCGTGTGTCTGTGAAGGGATTTACTGTCAACATCATACTCATTAGCGCTTCACACATACAACCAAAGTTCATTTTTCCTAAGGTATCAATTTGTTCCTGTGGTTTCCTGGAAGTTCAGGTTTCTACGTAAAAGACATTTTAAAGAAACAACTTTTCTTTCTTGTTTCAGTCAGTTGTTAAAGAAACGATTGAGCACCCTGCTATAGTCCCTAGAGGTTGGGAGGTAAATTGGGCAGCCTTTTCAGCCCCATTGGTTGGAAAATTGTCTGGCTATTTAAAAGGAGTATAAATAGTAGGCTCAATGATTAAATACAAAAAGCAGGTAGATACACAGACAAATGTTTAGAAAATGACAAGAAAGGCAGAAATAAAGCCCTACATGTAAATGATGACAGTGACAGGAAACGGTGTCTATGCATGAATGAATACGGGAAAAGACAGACTTAGAGAAAGACGGAGCAAGCATAAAAAGAAATCGTTGGATTAGGTGACGTTTTCTATGCTGTTATTTTGTGGAAAAGTTTCCTATTATTTGTAGAACCAAAAGAATGAGGATTACATAATTAAGAGATGCAAAATAATATTTCTTTTTTTTTTTTTGAGACGGATCCTCAAGTTATCCCCCTGGGTAGAGTGCCATGGCATCACAGCTCATAGCAACCTCCAACTCCTGGGCTCAAGCGAGTCTCCCGCCTCCACCTCCCAAGTAGCTGGGACCACAGGCGCCTGCCATAAGGCCCAGCCATTTTTTGGCTGCAGCCATCATTGTTGTTTGGCGGGCCCCGGGCTGGGGATTCGAACCCGCCACCCTAGGTGTACGTGGCTGGCGCCTTAGCCGATTGAGCCACAGGCGCTGAGCCGCAAAATAATATTTCTAAAAAAAAAAATACTGGTCAGGATTTAGGATAAAAGGAAATTCCATGGAAATGTAGAAAAGAAATAGGTGAACTCTCTGGGCCCCCTAACTGTTATGAGCCAAAGTCTTTTCTTTTTTATTTTTATTTTTATCCCCCCGCCCCCCGTCAGTAGAACTTAGTACAGACCCATGTAAAATGTGGGAGCTAAATTCAGGAAATAGTTTCCGATTATCATTCAACGCAGGGACGTTTTTTTTTAAAAAGAAGGTTGCTGGCTTTTCTTTCCCAAAATCCCAAGTCCAAAACTGTCATTCTAGCATTCATATTTTAATTCAACCCCTTGCAAAAATGCCCTACATCTGAATGAATGGAAAGAAGCATTTCCATTGTTGGCCTGAAAGGAGACTGTTTGGCATTATGCATGACAGACACAATGTTGCAGAACATTTTGGAAATATGCGAATTGAATATTCAAAAAAGATGGAATAAGGGAAGAGAAAATAGAGCAGATAAAGGGTATTTGTCGGTTTTGGTTCACAGGACTGCCTCTTGCTTAGACGTTCATTTCTCTGTCATCAATGTTTTCTAGTTGCTGTTCTTCAAACCATGAGTAAACTGTGGTCTGGCCTTAAACTGATTTCTAAAAATCTCAACTCTCACAAAATGAGAGCCTGTATTTACTTATGTCTCAGGGTGAGCAGACTCCATATCTACCATCTACTCTACTACTCAGATTGCCTCCAAGGAAGGGCATCTGTGTTAACTGTGAAGGTGTGGGAATTTCTGAAACCCACAGCCCACCTATTGACCAGTTAACAAAGACATGTTAAAATTCAATTCACAGAACAGCCCAGCGGCCCTCAGATGAAGGAAAGCTTTGGCTATTTTAGTCTGAAGCCATAGCTTGTTGGCCCATGGGTAAAAGCCACTGTGTTTATTATACATTTCTTCTCTCTACTCCAGAAAAATCTAAGACAATAAAGAACAAAAGAAACTCTTTCTTTGCTGGTGATGGAAAACACATTCATGAAATGCCAAGAACTTTATACACCATCATCACCCCAAAAGGGGCAGTTGCTTGGCCAGAAAAATTCATTTGGAGATGTTCCCTAGGTAATGGTCTGAATTTTGCATGGTGATAAATACTCCCGAGGGCGGAAGTCCACACATTATGCTAAAATCTGTGCCGGGTGACAGCTCTCACCTGCTTCTATGGTATATATGAGCTCCGCATTTTCACCTTTGTCTTTGTCCAGGGCGGTCACCTGAAGCACAGCTGATCCCAGAGCAGCCGATTCAAACACCGACGCCTCATACAGCGGGTTGGTAAAGTAAGGACTGTGATCATTCGCGTCCTCCACGTTCACGATGACTCGGGCCAAGTTTCTTCGATAAGGAAACTCTTGATCTCTGACCTTCAGGCAAAATAAAAGAAGCAGCAGGTCTAAAATCTTTATCTGCAAGGAACTCACAAGGCACCGTGAAAACAAAAGGAGATGCCTCGAGAGCGAAGTGCTTGGCTCTGCCCCAGGCGCCTCGTGGCTGCTCGGTAAATAAATGGCGACTTTTCCAAGTGAGCAAACTGAGACCTAGGCCCCAGCACTGCTGCTCAGCTTGACGCCTGGCCTGTGGCCTGTGCTCAGTCTGTGTCCCGATGCCTTGATGTCGCAAACACAGAACTGTGCTCTGGCCGCCCCCATGCAGCCCGTCTCCCTTGTTATTTGTGCGTGCACCTGCTGATGGGATGCTGGGTGGAGGCTCCCCCTACAGGGGAAACTAAACAGTGGAGTTAATGAACATAGTGTAGGCACTGCCGGTCATCCACTCAGCAAACGTTTATCATCACCTATTACCTGTCAAGAACCTGGCTTGAGTCTGGTGGCTCAGCAGTGAATTCACTACAGTCCCTGCCCTCGAGATGCTTAGACTGAGCGGGAAACACAGAGAAATAAATAGTTACAATTCCCAGGGGTCAATGCCCATGTGGGACACACCGGAGGTCCTCTCAGTGAGTGGTGAGAACCTGACCTGGCATTTGGCATCCTGGAAGAGTCCACAAGAACAGGTGGAAGTGCTAAAAGGTGGTGCTTATAGGAGTGTTTAGCACTTTCGGGCAAGAGAATCGGACCTTAATTTCTAACACTGAGACCCTTACTGTGATTCTACCAAAGAACCTTGCTTGGCAGCTTCAAAGCTCCCCCTGGCTTGCGTATGGCAGACGCTTGCAAACAATCAAGTCTCTAACCACAAGATTTTGCTATCATCTGACGTAGCACTACTCAAATAGGTGCTCTTGGCGTAATCAATTTTAGACTCTATAACGGCAGAGAGATGTGAAGAAATTAGAAAATACACCAAGAAGAGCCAACAAAGAGAAAAAGGTTTTCAGAAATGGTTCCTAGGGGAAATGAGCAAAATGTCTAAAATGGGTTAACTTGGGAAAAGGTCCCATAAAGATGTTTGCTCTAAATACTCACATAAATGACAAATAGTAAAGGATGAACAAACTCAATTCCGAGTTTGCCAAGGGAAGAATGAGCAGAAAGGACGGGAATAACCATGAGAATGAAGTTAGTCACCAGCACGAGGTGTCTCCCCTTGAAGAAAGCTCATGTAAACCCAACCCAGTGAGAGTGCTGTCCGAAGACTGACCGGCCACACTGAAGGACCAACCTGAACTTGTATCGCACGATTACTGAAATCTAGGGTAGTTGCAACTGAATGTAAGTTCTTTTTGTGTCCTCAATGGCTAGAACAGTGCGTGGTACACAGCAGGTGCTGGAGAAATATTCATATGTGAAATGAATGAATGGAGGGCCGACTCAGAGTGGACTGGATGACCTCCATGAGTCTCCCCTTCTGTTTCCTGAAGCCTTAGCTGGAAACCACAGCTGAGGGCAAGACAGTCAAGGTTCCTCTTGCTCAGGAAGGTTTCCAGTTTTGTGAAGGAACTTGATAGAACATTACTTTCCGCTGATTAGTGTTCATAGCCTCTTAGGGTATTCTTCTGATGACAGTCAGCACACAAGATCATCTGTCATCCTTCCTGGTATTAAAAAAGGCAGTGGGGACTCTGACAATACCCATGGGGGTCCCGGGTAGTCGAAGGCACAGATTATAGGTCATAAATGAATCAAGGATATTTCTTACTAATCTCTCCTTCCCATTTATGTGATATAGGAAAACTCCACTTTGAAAGTAAAGCAATTTCTCCTAAATAATTTGGGGACCCCATGAACACAAATTCACTGTCTGCGGGCAACAGTGTATGCTGAGGTCACTTTTGTGTGGCAATATTTACTATCAGGCTCAATGCCAGGACAATAAATAATAAATCGGTTCTCTAAATGCTTCCAAGGACTAAGCATTGCTTAGGTAGAGTAAATGGTTACCCTTGTGATTAACTTCTCAAGGAACTTCTTTTAAACTTGTCCACAAAACCTTCTGGATACAAACCAACACCAGCGTGGAACGTTGCTGGTTCCTTGCCTGTCAAGTCTGTTGGGACCATTTACTGAGTAGCCACTGTCTGGAGAACTTATTTACTATTTCAGTTTGGCAAAGATATGGATTTGCTTTCTTCTGATAGTAATTTCTTATTGAAATAAAAAGGCCAAAAAGGAATGCAATGTAGCTGTGAAAAGACTACATTTACAATTACTCACAAAATGTAGAGGCCCTGCCCCTCTGAAGACTCAGGTGTGTGACCTGAATGGTCAATGGTTCTGTCAGGAGAGCAAATGAGCAGTTTGGTTCCTACCATGACGTTGAGAATGTGCTTGTCCTGAGCCTCATGGTCCAGTCTCTCGGCAGTGTAGAGCACACCAGTGCTGGGGTCAATCCGGAATTTTCTCATGCTGCTGGAGTCGATGCTGCTGTGGATGGTGTAGCTCAGCTTGTGCTTCTCGTCCCTGTCCGTGGCTTCGATCTGCAGTATCTCCGTGTCTGGAAGCACATCCTCGGAAATGGTCACGTCGTAATTCGGCTGAGAGAATTCTGGGCCATTATCATTATTATCCAGCACTTTGATAAATACCTATAGTTAGAAGAAGACACGCGTGATGACTAATGCCAATCCCTCATTGCTAATAAAAGAGGACCCCCTCCCTCTTTCTGTTCCCTGGCGTCCTTGGATCCGAGCTTCTGGCAGCTATCTCGACATGTAGGAAGCTCTCTTATAAAAACATTTTGTAATTACAGGCTGACAATAAACCAGGGTTCACATTAGCAGGAACATAAACTATGAGCTGCTCAATATTCTCGCTATTAATTGAACAGCTGAGATGGCCACCTGAAGGTGATAACTCCACTGAATTACTTGTAGGCACAATGCAAATGGTCACAGGTGACCTTAGTTTGTTACCTTCCTATTACTTTAAGTTCTTCATACGCGCTAGAGGGCCTCGGTGGAAGCAGTGAAGGAATGGAGAAAGTAGCAAAGAGACAAAGGGAAGAGAGGAACAAACGGGGTGAACTCAGACCAGTCACAGCTTCTCGAGGCAGGGTCCGGGCACCATGGCTGCCCTTCAGATGGGAAGGGCCCGGCCAAGAACACGGTACTAACAGTAGCTAAGATACAAACAGTAGCTAAGATACAAAGTTTCCAAATTGCTTATTTTCATAAAGCATGTTATTATCATTTTTTTTCAGCAGATAGAAAAGTAATAGTGAAATGAACACACATATTTATCACTTAGCTTCGATAATGATCAATTCATGGCTTATCTGGTTTCATCTACACTCCGATCCCTACCTGCTCCGCCCATAGTATTTTAAAGCAAATCCCAGCCGTCATGTAAGTTCAAGAGTGTAGCTCTAAAAGACGGGGTCTCTTAGAATAAACACAAACACACACAACACCATTATTGCACCTAAACAGAGAACACTGTAATTCCTTAATATCACCAAATATTCAATTGGTATTCATATCTGTCTAATTTTTTAATGTGTATGTTTATGCACGTGTATAACATATGAATATAAATTCATATTCATATATGTAAATATGAATTTACATATATGTATTTTCATAATTTCTTTTAATAAAAATAATGTCCATATGGTCTCAACACTGCATTTGGTTGATACATCTGTCCTTCAATTACATTTTAATTTATAGGTTTCCCCCCTCTTTCCATTTCATTGTAATTTTTATGGTGGTGTCACTGTTGAAGAAACTCGGCCATTTTCTCTTTAATTCTCACAGTCTGAATTTTGCTCAAAGCATCCTTGTGGTTTTGTTCTACACATTCCTCTGCCCCCTATGTCTTATAAATTAATAGTTTGACCTAGAAGGCTTGATAAGAGGCAGGTTCATTTCTTTTTTTTCCTTTTTGAAAAAAATCTTTCTTGAGTGATTCTAGCGAACTTTCATCTGGTGATTCACAATCCACTCATTACATAGATGACATTAATTCCGGCTGGGTGCAGTGGCTCAGACCTATAATCCAAGCACTCTGGGAGGCCAAGACGGTAGATTACTTGAGCTCAAGAGTTTGAGACCAGCCTGAGCAAGAGCAAGACCCCATCTCTTGTAAAAATAGAAAAACTAACTGGGAGTGCTGATGCACACCTGCAATCCCAGCTACTCAGGAGGCTGAGGCAAGAGGATCACTTGAGCCCAAGAATTTGAGGTTGCTGTGAGCTGTGACGATGGCAGTCTACCCAGGGTGACAGAGCAAGACTCTGTCTCAAAAACAAGAACATTAATTCATTAAGAATTTCAAAATGCTCAAAATGGTAATGTTCTAGTTCTACGATTTCTCCCTCATTTATTAGCTGAAATAGTTCTGTAAATAGAAGCTTCTCAACTATTTGATCACTTGAAAGTATACTTCATCTAGGAAAAGCAGGATAAATACTTCTTTGCCTTTATGAGCTGGTTCCTTAGCTGCTTTCCCAGTGACCAGTGAGGTATTCTTTGCCAAGCATTATTATGACCTCATGAGCTTAATCGCATCTGGTATGTTACCATCCACCACAGTTTTTATATTTACTGATGGAAAAGTCGCCCATTCTTCACCAGTGGGAGCCTTGTCAAGTTGGTTCTTGAGATCTTTCGACATAACCCCAGTACTCTCTGCGGCTGGTAATCTTTTCCAGGGTTGCCTTGTACATTTTCCATCCCAATCTTGAATTACTGATTTCTCCAAGTAGCCTGGGTTTCCTTTTAGTCAGAAATGGTATTTAGAGACCACAGTCTAATGCCAGGAATGCTTATTACTCCTGGATTATAGATTGGCTATTATGTTTCAGTTTTATTCACTGGACCGAGTCAGGAAACCTTTTTTTTTGTTTGTTTGTTTTTGCTATTTCATGAGTTCATACTGCTACTTCTAATTCAAAATTAAAACATCAATGTTTTTGCTTAACCTAATTGTTTTTACATTTGTTATCTCCTTTCGCCATGCTGGAATATCTCATGTTTAGTGACATGATTATAATTATTCATTGCTTTACCTGAAATACATGCACAAAAGTCTCATGACACCAACACTGTTATTAGAATTAGAATTATGATCATTCAAAACAATTTGATATTATTTTGCATTCTTTTTGCTCTTAGTATTTATCCAACAAGGAATATATAGTCAAATTAGTGTGTCTACAGTCTTTGAGCTGAGTTCTTCTCTGGGTAAATATGCTGCCAACTGGATGTATTTAAGTTCAGTTGCTTCCATTTACTTTCATATTTTAGACTTGATTTTTAAATATTTTATTTTATATGTAAAGGAGCCAAAGTGAAATTTATAAAAATATTCAAAGTTATATTCAAAGTTAAGCTTCTATACCTCCCCCTTCACATTATTCCCTTTTTCTCTTACAGATAATTTTTTTTTAGTGTTATGGTTTACCCATCTATGTTGTTAATATAAACATATTTTATATGCTTTTCCCCACTATGCTATTTACATTAACATTACGATTACAATTAAAATAACATTAACATTGGTTATCAACCAGGGAGGATGTCCCCGGGGACATCTGGCAGTGTCTGGAGACAGTTCTGGTTGCTACACGGGAGGAGGGGTGTTAGTGACATTTAGCAGGGCAGTCAGGTGCTGCTAAGTATCACACAATGCACAGGGCAAACAACTACCCAACCCCAAATCTCAACAGCCTTGGTCTTGAGAAACTCTACTTTCTATTTTGAAGATAACTGCACAGCAGCATAGAAATACTCTTCCAGTGGGTTGATGTATTGTGGTTAATTCAAGAGGTCTTCGACTAGTGCTCATTTAAGATGTTTCCAATGTTTAGTCTCATAACAAATGTGAAAGCAAGAGCCTTGCACCCATGTCTTTTTGCTTTTTCATCCTTTTGCTAACATGTATTTGGGCTCTAGACCTGGGACTGCTGGGTCAAAGGATAAGTGCTTCTGGAATTTTCTTAGGTATTTCCCAATTTTTCCTCCCCAAAGTTCTATCTGTTGCATTCCCATTACAATATACGAGAATGACTGTTTTGTGGAGCCTTGCCAACAGAGTTATGTGTTAAGACTTGAGGATTTAGGCTCGGCGCCTGTGGCTCTATCAGCTAAGGCGCCAGCCATGTACACCTAAGGTGGCGGGTTCGAATCCCCAGCCCGGGCCTGCCAAACAACAAGGATGGCTGCAACCAAAAAATGGCCGGGCGTTGTGGCGGGCGCCTGTGGTCCCAGCTACTTGGGAGGCTGAGGCAGGAGACTCCCTTGAGCCCAGGAGTTGGAGGTTGCTGTGAGCTGTGATGCCATGGCACTCTACCTAGGGGGACAGCTTGAGGCTCCGTCTCAAAAAAAAAAAAAAAAAAAGACTTGTGGATTTTCTGCCAGCCTGACGATGAGAACTGACATCTCAGTGTAGTTTTAATTTGCCTTTCTCTTATTAGGAGACTGAGAGTCTTTTCATATATTTAAGAACCATTTGCATTTTGTTATGTTAATCAATTTATATCAGCTCATTCTTCTATGGGTTACATGACATTTTCCCTCCTTATTTTTGGAAACTTGGTGATATAAATTGCAAATAAGTTTTTAATTTTGTATTTTTAGTTTGCTCCTGATGATTTTATATCCATCTTTTCTCTTATTGTCTCTGGAGTTTAAGTCATACTTTGGAACATTTTCTGCATCTCCAGGTTATAAATGAACACACCCTTTCAAAAAATAGCATTTATATGTTCCCTTTCCACTCATTTACATCTCTAATTCATTTGGAATTTTTCCTGGTATATTATGTGAGAGATGCATCTACTTCTATTTTTTTTCCATATGGAGTTCCATCTATTTCAATGTCACTTTTTAGAAGACCATCACCTCCCACTGATTTGAGGAGCCAGTTTTATTGTCAACTGAATTTACATGTGTGTGTGCGGTTAGTGTACTTCTGAATTTTCCATTCTGTTCCGTTGATTGATCTGTCTTGTTACTCATCAGTGTCAAAATGTTTCTATTATACAGGCTTTATAGTACATTTTGATGTTTGGAAAGGCTAGCCCCTATTTTTGTTCTTTTTCAGGTTTTCCTGGTTTGTTGTTCTTCCTAATGAACTTACATAGCACTTAACAGAAACTTGATAGTATTTTTTTTTTTGAGACAGAGTCTCACTATGTTGCCCTTGGTTAGAGTGCTGTGACATCACAGCTCAGAGCAACCTCAAACTCTCGGGATTAAGAGATTCTCTTTCTTCACGACAATATTATTATTATTTTTTTTTTTGCAGTTTTTGGCTGGGGTCAAGTTTGAACCCACCACCTCCGGTATACGGGGCCAGTGCCCTACTCCTTTGAGCCACAGGCACTGCTCATCATAATAGTATTTTTAATTGGAATTATGCTAAAAGTATAAGTTAACTACAGGAGAAGTGACTTTTTTATGTAGTCTTCCTATCTAAGAACGTGGTTTTCTTGTTTCATTTGTTTAAATCTACCATTTTGTTTTTCTGGGAAGTTACAGTTTTCCTTAAATAGTGTTTGAATACTTTTTAAAGTTTACGAATGTTCTATCCCAATGGGACTTTCTTTTCTAATACATCTTTCCACTGTTATTTTTTTGGGGGTGGGGCTACTGACTTTTGTATGTTAAATTTACCATGTGTTATTTTACTAAATTTCTTATGATTTATAATAGTTTTTCTGTTCACTCTTTTTTTTTTAGATCCTAAATTATTTTTTCTTTTTTTTTTTTTGGTAGAGACAGTCTCACTTTATCACCCTCTGTAGAGTGCCGTGGTGTCACACAGCTCACAGCAACCTCCTGGGCTTAGGCGATTCTTTGCCTCAGTCTCCCGAGTAGCTGGGACTACAGGCACCTGCCACAACACCCAGCTATTTTTCTGTTGCAGTTTGGTGGGGCCAGGTTTGAACTCGCCACCCTCAGTATATGGGGCTGGTGCCCTATCCACTGAGCCACAGGTACCGCCCATAGATCCTAAATTTGAAGACCACTCTTTTGAGATATCAGATATGTAATTATACTGCATGCGAACAGAGATAATTTTGCCTTTTTTCTTTTTTTAAAGGAAATGCAAGTTTCACTTTTAAAAATAGATTTTATTTATATTTTTTATTTTAGAGGTAGGGTCTCACTGTGATGCCCAGGCTGGATTCTGAGTCCTGGGTGCCAGTGATGCTCCTGCCTCAGCTTCCTCAGTAGCTGGGACTATAGATATACCACCATGTCCAGCTGCCTCTTTATTGGTCATTCTTTTTTTTTTTTTTTTTGAGACAGAGCCTCAAGCTATCCCCCTGGGTAGAGTGCCATGGCATCACAGCTCATAGCAACCTCCAACTCCTGGGCTCAAGCGAGTCTCCTGCCTCCGCCTCCCAAGTAGCTGGGACCAGAGGCGCCTGCCACAACGCCCGGCCATTTTTTGGTTGCAGCCGTCATTGTTGTTTGGTGGCCCGGGCTGGGGATTCGAACCCACCACCTTAGGTGTACGTGGCTGGCGCCTTAGCCTGCCTCCCCAGGACCCCCACAAACTCTCAACCCTAGGTTGTCACTCAATGATCTCTCTTTTATTTTCTAATTTTTTCCTTCTCCTCTGATTCTTAATCCTGCCAGCTATATTACTGCCAGGATAGTGAACCGTGCAGAGGGATGGGGTGGGGGGGCAGGACTCTCAAAACCATGAAAATTGATACTGCCCCAGATTCTTCATTTCCAACACTGTATTTCCAATGGTGTTGGACTGATAACACTATTTAAACATTCTTCGGTGTGATTCTAGTTAGCCCTTTTTTCTCATTCCACACAAAACTTAAAATGCTTATTAAACCCCCATCTTCTATTCTTATGACTAAACCTTCTTCATAAACTGTATTTTCATTACCCTTCTTCCCAAATTCTTACCACATCTGTGGGGACACCTACCTTTTACCTAATTCCTTTTTCTTATTTAATACTAATCAATACATCTGTGTTCTAACCTTTCTTCTGTCACTCCTATGTTTTCTATTTCCTTAGTGACCTCTTCCCCTTGATGTAGTACAGTATTCAATCTCTGTCTCCCTCTTTTTCCCTCTTGATCCTTGTCTTTCTCACCAGTTTTTTATTTAGTCTCTCATATATTTCTTTCTCAAGTCTGTCCATTTCTCCCCATCCTCACTTCTAAATACTAGTCTATTGTCATTTCTTGTCTCACCTCCTAAAGCCATCCTTTATAGTAATTACCAGAGGAATTTTCCTCAAATATAAATCTCATCCTATTACTCTCCCATTTAAAACCTTTTAATGCCTCCCCATTGCCTATAAAATGAAGTCAATACTGTTCAACTGGTCATATAAGTACCTTCATGATCTAGAGCAGTCATTTTCAACCCATATGCTGTGCGGTGTGCCATGAGAGGATCTTAGGTGTGCTGGGAAAATTTTTAAAGATCGTTAATTAAGTTATTTTCAAAAGAAGTTCAAAGCACAGTAAGTATATTCTTTTTTTTTTTACTCTTTTATTTGGTCAACATAATTTAAGTGTGCTGCAGAAGTATGACCATAGGTTCAAGTGTGCTGTGAGATAAAAAAGGTTGAAAAACACTGCTCTAGAGCATCTCAACTTACTAGCCTCCCTGTCTTGACTCTTTTTGTACACACTGCACACCAGATACTATGAATGCTTTTGAATGTATTTGTTGCTTCAACACGTTTGTTTCATCTCTGGAATGTTCTTTCCCTTTGCTACCCAGCAAACACTCCCCCTCTTAAGACTAAAGTGAAATCTGACTTCTTCCTTAATGGCTTCTATGATCACTCCAGGGAATGGAATGGAATGTACACACTGCTCTGTCCCTTTGCCTGTGCTTCTAACATAGTACTTTAGTCACTTAGTGTTATCATTTGTCTTAACCTCTGTGTGCTATCAGCCCCTTCAAGGTCCCATGTTCATCTTTGTGTATCCCCAGTGCCCAGCACATAGTCTGTCCAATACTTAGGATGCTTAGTAAGTATTTGTCAAATTAAGACATTGATTAAAATACAAAACAAGGCAGCATGTATTAAAGTTGTTCAGAAAAGATTAAGCGTGTTACAATTAAGCCTTGAGGTTAGTAGAAGCACTTGAATTGAGCTTTTTCTTTCTTGAGACATTCTCACTTTGCACCCTCGGTAGAGTGCCGTGGCATCACAACTCACAGCAACCTCAAACTCTTGGGCTCAAATGATTCTCTTGCCTCAGCCTCCCTAGTAGCTGGGACTATAGGCACCCACCACAAAGCTTAGCTATTTTGTTTGTTTAGCAGTTCTGGGCCGGGTTCCGACCGGCTTAGCATGTGGCCAGCACCCTAACCACTGAGCTACAGGCACCCTGAATTGGGCTTTTGACAAATAGAACCTCAGGAGAGAATGAGGGAAATTTTTAATGAAAAAATTGCTGTAAACAAAGACGGATGGGTGTGGACTCGAGGCTGGCAAAGCATTCCAGAAAGTGTGGAGCAGAGAGTTCATGACTAAGAGGAGCAGATATTGAGGTTAGAGAAGAATAAGCTGGTGCTATAAAGAGGATTGAATGCCAGCATGAAGTTTTTAGAGTTCTTCCTGTAAGTCAGGAAGTCCAGGCAAGTCAACCAGGATCTATCTATAGATGTCTAAGCCACCACCACCATCCCCCAGCCTAAGAATTCAAAGTAGGAGTGAAGACAGAGCCTGGGAAGGCAGCCCTTCCCCTTCCCCTGGAGGGATTTGAATTAGTACCCACACACGATGTCAGGTATAAATAAACAAGTGAACATGATCTCTTTACAAAATGGTTGGAAATTCCTGGCATTGTCACATGGAAACATTTTAAAGTATTGGTTTTGTTTTTTTAAGCAGTTAAGAAACATGATATGGGCAGAATTTTAGGGTTATTAATATGTAGGAAAATGCAAGATTGTTTGAAGATGGGAGAGTTGGTGGCAAAGGTAATGATTGAACTTTTTCAATAATCTAAGCTGGAAAGGATGAAAATCTAAATGGAGGCAGTGCAATGAGAAAGAAGAGATTAGTATGGAAGCATAGTGAAGCCAGAGTAGACTGGATTCAGTGACTAAGGAGAATGAGGAAGGGGGAGGATTCAGAAGTCGAATGTACAGATGCTGACTAGTTCTACTTATCTCACCAACTTTCTTGGTCAATGATAATACTTTTCTTTTGTTAAATAATTAGGTATATTAAATCCTGTTATTTTACCTCTGGAACATCTCCTTAGCTAAGTCCTAATTGTTTTCCTCCCTTCCCCCGCCCCCATTTTTCTTTTCTGCTTTTTGATGAAACTGTTCATTTTCAAGATTTAGCTTAGTTATCTCCTTGACACCATCCCTCACCACTGCTTTATTTTTTTTTTTTAGAGACAAGGTCTTACTCTGTCATTTAGGCTGAAGTGCAGTCGTGTGATCATAGCTATGGCTTCCTGACCACACCCAACTAATTTTTTTATTTTTTGTAGAAACAAGGTCTTACAGTATTGCCCAGGATCTTGAACTCCTGGCCTCAAGAAGTTCTCTTAGCTCAGCCTCCCAAAGTGCTGGGATTACAGGTGTGAGCTATTGCACTGTTGCGCTTGGCCTATAACCATTATTTATATTGTTTCATATATGTGTATTTTTTTCCCTTCTGAATTTCTTGAAAAATTTTTTGGGGTTCTTTTCTTGTCATCCATAGCACCTAGCACATACCTGACATATAATAGACATTCAGAGTATTGGATGAATTAATAATAGCAACTGTTAATGTTGTCCTGAAGACCACTTTAGAGATGCTGCTGTTAGCTCATGGATAACTTACAGTGGTCTAATAATGAGTGTGCCTGCCTGTCCCTGATAAATCTGAGATGTATTTCATTTTGAATATTGCATTCCTTTTTCTTTAACTAAAATACTACTTTGATCTTTAGACTTCACACAGAGAATTTCAGTTGTTTTGAAATTCTCTATGTGAGAATTCTAAATTCTCCTTTAGACTTCTCTATTTGTCTTCCAAGACTTTTCCTAATATTACCCAACCTTTCTAATCAAACCTTCTCAGGCATGTGATTTTTGAGATTTTTTTTTTTTAAGTCCTATTGAGGCTCCACAGCCTCAGTCCGTGTTCTTCCTCACCTTTAGACCTTTCCTTCTATCACTTAAGGCAGCTGAAATGGTCAACAGACCAAGGCTTGAGGTGTTTGCCAGTTTTCTTGGCTTTATTGGGTGCATAGACCACTTTAGGCATATCATTTCAGCTTTCTCTGAGCTAGTTTCTTTAGGAATGTGGGAATAATTCTTCCTCACACTGTTGCTATGCAGATTTGATATAATAGTAGGAAATTTCCCCTAAATTCCATCATTTAGAGACTACCTTTATAATCTTCCATTTTTATGGATCATATTTGCATTTATTTAATCTTTTTTTCTCAAATTGAGTCACTGTTTTTATGATTTCTTTTAAAATGGAAATGTTGTCACTAAATGAAATACCAGCATGCTTCCCATAAATAGAGTATAAATTAAAAATAGATACAATACAAGCAATTCTAATCTTGTTAGATACAGTTGCCAAGGATAGGCTCTGACTAAGCCTGTTAGTCAGAGCCTATCCACTCTAATCCTAATCCACTTTTGAAGACATCTTAAAGATACTCTAGCACACACATTTAAAAAAATAGTATCTGGTAAAGTACTTTAACTTTTAGTTAACTGGGTTAATAGCAGAGTGAGAAGAGAAGGTGAAATCACAGTTGAAGCTTATCAAGATGTTTAATGCAAAATGTATTTAATAAACATTTTAGCTAAAATTACAATAAATATGTCTGAATATTTGTATTCTTACAGAAGTAATCAAAAGTATGAAAATAATACAAATAAAATTGTTTATATATGAAAAGCACATTTACTGTTCTGGGGTGAATGCTCTTTATCTCTTCCTGATTTCCTCCCCTTTCAGTTCTGACTCTATATTGGTTTTCATAACCACATGAGCTTCCTTTTACTTTCCTAATGTCCTGCCATGCTCTTAGCAAAAAGGGATGGGCGTGGTCTTACCTGGGTAGGCAGTGTTCCTTAACCCTTTTGCAGTAGGCACAAGATAGCCATCTATGGTCGCTGGGTAGTTCCACACACTGGCTACCTACTTTGATGATTTGTAATTTAATTATTTCATAAATGCTTTGTTGTGATGTCTTTTACCTTAGTTATTCTTCCCTGGATAATGTAGTTCTATGTTACTAATATTATTCTTTTGCCTCAATTTTATGAACAGCCAGCATAATAAAACAGAAAAATCAGAATCCAGGTTCAAGCCAGTCTTTGAAATTTATACTCACCATGTCTTGGCCAAACCATTTAGACTATATTGGTGTTACAGCTTCTTTATATGTTTCCTACCTATATCACAGGGTTATCATGAGAATCAAGTGAGATATGTGAAAATGCTTTAAAAACTCTAAAATGTTATGAAATGTAAGGTACTATTATTACTACCATTCTTTCTTAGTTTATTATGTTGAACTTGACTTTTCAACTAGATTATGGTCTGTTTAATATCAGGAAATATACTTATTCCTTTATTCTTTTTTTTTATTTCTTATAGCATAACTATGTACAATAATGCAATTATGGGGTACAGTGTGCTGTTTTCATATACATTTTGAAATACTCACATCAAACTGGTTAACATAATCATGTCATTTTCTTAGTTATTGAGTTAAGAAATTCATACTCTGCTTTTAGAAAGATTCACTTGTACCCTTGTTATTCCTTTATTCTTCACAGCATCCACCGCAGCTTTAAGCATGTTTGAAACTTAAGGAATTAAGTTATCACTGTTTATTTGAATGGAGTTAATAAAATTGTACTGAGAGTCTCGGCGCCTGTAGCTCAAGCAGCTAAGGCGCCAGTCACATACACCAGAGCTGGCGGGTTCAAATCCAGTCTAGGCCTGCCAAACAACAACAGCTACAACCAAAAAATGGCTGGGCGTTGTGGTGGGTGCCTGTGGTCCCAGCTACTTGAGAGGCTGAGGCAAGAGAATGGCTTGAGCCTAGGAGTTGGAGGTTGCTGTGAGCTGTGATGCCATGGCACTCTACCCAGGGTGACAGCTTGAGGCTCTGTCTCAAAAGAGATAAAAAAAAAATTTTTTTTAAGTGAGGTGGTGTGTGGTCAAATTTTACTATTCATT
>CAUYQV010061302.1:0-19609 GCA_963574575.1 Galagoides demidoff
TTTATTTATTTATTATTGTTTGGGATTCATTGAGGCTATAAAGAATTAGGTTACACTGTTTGCTTATTAGGTCACAGCCATACTTTCCTAAAATAAAATATGGTCTGCCCTCTATATCCATGGGTACCACATTCACAGATGCAACCAACGGCATATTGAAAATACTCAGAAAAAGTGCATAAATATTTTCTCCTCATTATTCCCTAAACGATACAGTATAACAACTATTTACATAACATTTACATTGCATTAGGTATGCAATCCTAAGATGATTTAAAACATACAGAAAGACAAGGTACAATGGCTCAGGCCTGTAATTGTGGCAATTTGGGAGGTTAAGGCAGGAGGATCACTTAAGGTTAGGAGTTCAAGACCAATCTGAGCAAGAGAGAGACTCCTCTGTTCTATGGCAAGAGGGATTTAGATGTTACAGTGAGCTATGATAATGCCACTGCACTGTAGCCCAGGTGACAGAATGAGACCGTTTCTCAGTAAAATATATACAAAAGAATGTATATAGGTTATATACAAATACTATACCGTTTCATATCAGGGACTTAACTATTCAATTTTTGAATCAGAGGGGGTCCTGGAACTGATTCCTCACGGATGTGGAAGGACAATTGTATCATGTAGCATATACAATCATTTATATAGTTCAAGATTCTGCAACTTGTCTGAATCCTGAGGTGTCTTTGAAACCCTAGTCTGGGACTTTGCTACACTGAATATAGTTTTGAGATCCACTGAGCTATTAGCAGGTGAATTGCTCTATAGCTGCCAGGAATGTGGTAGCTCATGAAAAAATACTCAGGAAGCCTAGACTAGAAGTCTACCCTCACTCTGTCTTGAAATACACTTTTGTTCCTTTTCCCCACCCCTTCCACACTTAGCCACCCACTGCCACTTTTTGGGCAGGGCCCTGTATTTACAGAAAGCATCTAGAAACCTCTTGGAAGGACAAGGATAGCCCTCTTCCTGCGTCTTAAATGTAATTACAAAAGCTGAGCTCAGAGAATTTTATTCCTACCGTTTCTGCTGTAATCTTTGATGCTGAAGGGCATTTATTCAGCTTTTATTATTTTCTTATTAAAGAATATTTAATCTTACTAGTGGGTGGGTGTGGGTGGCAATCCCATCAGAAAGAAGAAAAAGAAATCTAAGGTATTTCTAAGGAAAAAAATGTATTAACCATTATATGGTGGTGCATTCTTTATAGTTAATCTGCAGCAAAGAAAGGCAACATAAGAGAATAGCTTCTGAACTATACAAAAAGCATAATACACCCTGTAGACCATACTCTGTGTTAACAAACTCTGAGATGTGTTTTCTAGGAAACCAGATCCGTTTGCTGATGAACAATTTTTCAGAATTAACCTATTGTTTATACAGTGCTCTGGAGCTAGAAAGTAACATTGGCTAAACACAGAACAGAGGTTCTCTTGACCTACAATGCTGAAAGCTCAACACAGAACGCCCAAGAGAGCTAAAAGAAGGCCAAGCAGCTCCATGCCTGTAGCTCAAGTGGCTAAGGCACCAGCCACATACACCAGAGCTGGCATGTTCAACTCCAGCCCCGGCCTGTCAAACAACAATGACAACTATAACCAAAAGATAGCTGGGTGTTATGGCGGGCGCCTATAGTCCCAGCTACTTGGGAGGCTGAGGGAAGAGAATCACCTAAGCCCAAGAGCTGGAGGTTGCTGTGAGCTGTGATGCCATGGCACTCTACCGAGGGTGACAAAGTGAGGCTCTGTCTCTAAAAAAAGAAAAATAAATAAATAAATAAAAGAGGGCCATGGAATGTTTAAAATATAAGTACTGAATCCAGAATCTGGGAGAACATCTAAATGATACTTCCATTAACCAAGACACTTCAATAAAATGTTAACCCACATCTATTAGATTATTTACTATAGTGAAACAATCCCTTTAGTTCAATTGTCCCAGGAAACAATACTCTGGGATAGGCTACTTCTTTCTTTTTTTTAAATTAAATCATAGCTGTGTACATTAATGCAATCATGGGGTACAATGTGCTGGTTTTATATACAGTTTGAAATATTTTCATCAAACTGATTAACATAGCCTTCATGGCATTTTCTTAGTTATTGTGTTAAGACATTTATATTCTACATTTAGTAGGTTTCACATGTACCCTTGTAAGATGCACCATAGGTGTGGTCCCACCAATCACCCTCCTTCCACCCATCCTCCCCCCTCCCTTCCCCTCCCTCTCCCCTTTCCCCTTCTTCTTGGGCTATAATTAGGTTATAGCTTTCATACGAAAACTATAAATTGGTTTCATAGTAGGGCTGAATACATTGGATACTTTTTCTTCCGTTCTTGAGATACTTTGCTAAGAAGAATATGTTCCAGCTCCATCCATGTAAACATGAAAGAGAGGTAAAGTCTCCATCTTTCTTTAAGGCTGCATAATATTCCATGGTGTACATATACCACAATTTATTAATCCATTCATGGGTTGATGGGCATGTGGGCTTCTTCCATGACTTAGTAATTATGAATTGGGCTGCAATAAACATTCTGGTACAAATTTCTTTGTTATAATGTGATTTTTGGTCTTCTGGATATATACCTAGTAGAGGAATTATAGGATCGAATGGCAGGTCAATTTTTAGATCCCTAAGTATTTTCCAAATTTCTTTCCAAAAGGAACATATTAGTTTGCATTCCAACCAGCAGTGTAGAAGTGTTCCCTTTTCTCCACATCCATGTCAACATCTCTGGTTTTGGGATTTTGTGATGTGGACTAATCTTACTGGAGTTAGATGGTATCTCAAAGTAGTTTTGATTTGCATTTCTCTGATGATTAAGGATGATGAGCATTTTTTCATGTGTCTGTAGGTCGTGCACCTGTCTTCTGCAGAAAAGTTTCTCTTCAAGGCCCTTGCCCACCCTGAGAGGGGATCTCTTGTTCTCTTCTTGCTAATACGTGGATTCTGGTTATTAAGCCTTTGTTGGAGAGATAACCTGCAAATAATGTTTTCCAATTCTGAGGGCTGTCTGCTTGCTTTACTTACTGTGTTCTTGACTGTGCAGAAGCTTTTTAGTTTGATCAGGTCCCAGTAATGTATTTTTGGTGTTGCTTCAATTGCCCAGGGGGAGGTCCTCCTCATAAAATATTCTCCCAGGCCTATTTCTTCAAGTGTTTTCCCTGCACTAGGCTACTTATTTCTTTCTGTTTTTTCTTTTTTTTTTTTTTTTTTTTTGAGACAGAGCCTCAAGCTGTCCCCCTGGGTAGAGTGCTATGGCTTCACTTCTCACAGCAACCTCCAACTCCTGGGCTCAAGCGAGTCTCCTGCCTCAGCGTCCCAAGTAGCTGGGACCACAGGTGCCCGCCACAACGCCCGGCCATTTTTTGGTTGCAGCCATCATTGTTGTTTGGCGGGCCGGACTGGGGATTCAACCCGCCACCTTAGGTGTACGTGGCTGGCGCCTTAGCCGATTGAGCCACAGGTGCCGAGCCTGCTTATTTTCTTAAATGTAAGTAGCAAATGTGTCTTTAGGTATATCACTGTAAGATTGAGATAATATTACTTATTGTATATGGTTGCTGTGAAGCTTAACTGAAATTATTTAGAAAAACAGTTGAATGCAGTGTCTGGCACATGGAAATTAGCAAGTGAATGATATGTAATATTACTTTGTGGAATTTTTGTATCTGGACCTATGCCATATGTGATGCTGTGCAAAAATGAGCCACTGTACTTCAGGACTTGTGGTAATTGTGGGCGGAGTCAGTTCAGGTTCTCCTTGGACAGGGGATTATATACAAAGGAGATTTAGAGAGACCCCTTTGACTATTAAAGGGAGAGTAAGCAAGAGTAGGCAGGGAGAACCTTCAGACTGGGAGGCAAATCTGACCCCGTGAAGAGAGAGAGGAAGGATGGAAAGGTGGGTCAGGAGAGCCTGCAGTATAGCTCTGAGGAAGCCTCCTTTGGGCCAGTGGGGAGCTCAAGACGACAGACTGCCCATCAAAGAGGTCCCATGTTGGGCAATAGCCCAGCTCTATCTAGCCCCTTGCCCTGCTTTGTCATTAACCTGGAGTAAGCACAGCCTTGGCATGGATGCTCCAGTGCATCTGAAGGTTGTCAGTGAAACTATATTCCTCCCCTGAGGGGTCTTTCCAAGAAAGATCTGAATGCTGTTACCTTCACAATCACCACAAGGGGCTGAGTTAAGTAGACTGCCCATCAGAATTACCTTCTTATTGGTTAGTTTCCAGTCTGGGTCAAGCCCTCATAGCAGACCCTCTCTAAATGTGGAATTTAATAGAATTTTCTAAAAAAAGAAATACTGCATGGAGTATTTCTGGAGAATAATTGAGGCATTTAATTGAATAAATATGATATTATGAAAAATCAGCTTAACAGTTTCTATTTGGAAAAGAGCAACACAGGTGCTAACTTGTCCTGTTTGATTCGTTAAAGAAAGGTTGCCTCTAAATCACTTTTCCATGTGTAACTGAAAAAAATGTAGATTTTTAAAGTGACATCTCTGGTTATGAAGCTTCAAATATTCATTCTTTTCCTGTCTAATTGCTATACTCAGATTTATTTAAATTTTCTGTTTTAGAGGGATCTCAGGAATATAATAGTAGAGGTAGATTTGAGGGATATCGCAAACCTACTTCAACCTCTTATTTTCCCTGCTATGAAACCATTGATTTCTCCATGTTTCCCCTTTATCTTCCCCTTTGTGATGTCAGGGAGGAAAATTTTTTCCTCTATAGGTTCTGTTATTGGAGGTTATGAATTAAATTGATAAAAGAGAAATTAGCAAGAGGTGAGGCAGATTTTAATCATTATCATGTATGCGCATAAGGGATTTCACAAAGAAATGTGCCTCAAAGGGGCAGTTGGAATTTGGGGCTTATATACCACCTTAATAGAGGAAGGAGAAGAGGAGAAAGGGAACTTATGGAAAACCAAATGACTTCCTGGAAATAAAATAAGCCCTTGGTGAAATAGATGAGAGATATGATAGTTTTTGTGACAATCTGTTCAGGTCACTCTTGCCTGGTTGTTCACAGTGAGGGGGGTTATGAAAGCTGAGTTCTTTGGGGAGGCCCTGCTTTTAGGCAGGTAATGGATTTTAGGAACTCAAATGCCTTTTGCTCTAAAAATTTTTTTATAACATGGTGTCATAATCTGGACCCCTTCAGTGACATGGATACTAAAATATTGGCTTGCCACACAATTTGAAGCCCCAGATCAAAGGTAATGTATAAGGCCCATTAATACTACTGGTATTGTGTTAGTAGTTCAGTGTTCATTCACTAGAAACAACTTAGTGTGATGGAAAACAAGCCAGAGTAGCCTTTAAATGGTATTCGCTGATGGCATGGGTCCTGGAACTAACTTCTTGGAAAGAAAAAAATTACGACCCTTTCAATTAGAATATTACCAAGGTAAGGAAGATATATTGGAATTGAAGGCACAGAGGAAAGGGAAGCACAAGGATGGAAAGTACCAGACAGGAGATCCAGAGCCAAGCAATAACTGGTTTGTGGCTGGATAAAGTCACTGCTTCAGAAAAGCCAACATGTATGAACCAATGAAAGTATCATATCACCAGGGAGTTGACGTGGCTAGTAAATCAGCAGCAGGCTGGGAGAAATTAAACCGTGGCAGGGCAGAGACTATTATCACAGTTGCTATGACCCTTTCTAAATGTTCCATCTGAGTTGAAAATGAGATGAGAGTGAAAACAAAGGTTAACGTTTCTGCTGCTGGTATCCTGTAGAATCATTTTAGAGTTTTTGATTAAAAGCAATGAGGGTTTTTTTTTTTTTTTTGTAAGATGAGCATCTCTGAGTGGCAAAGGCAATAGGGTTATGTAATGGATGAGTTTTCTGACACGACTTTGCTGATGACCACAGTGGTGCAAGACTAAATAGTGTACTCAAACTTGAGTTGAGAGTGTGTTTGAAGTTGTATTAGAGGTGGTCAGTTACATGATACCTTTAACTGAAGAACCTTCCTACTCTATCTGAGAACTGATCTTCTTTGAAAAAATTGGTGAACAGGCAACAACGTTTATTGCACCATTACTTTTGGTGACAAAGAAATCTGTAAACAATATGAATATGCAATATGGAAATAATTGAATAAATTGCAATATATTCATACTATGCAGCTATTGAAAATGAGTTAGATTAAGATCTATTAAATTTGAAAGATATTTATGAAGAAAAAAAACCATGATATTAAAAAATTGTTCCAAAATCATGCTTGGGAGACTTTAAAACTTATTTTGCTCATGATATGACCCATACATGAGTCCATCTTGTTGGTAATAAAAACAAATTTATTAAATTATAATTCTTTGAATTTAGCTGGGAGATAGATGAACTCCTTACCTTGCCTAAACATAGCTAAAATAATCCTGAGAATACAATGGTTATAACAGTAAAAGTATCACTTTTTGAATATTAATGGAGTAAAATGATTTGGGGAGGTAAAGGGTGAGTCAGGGTGTCTCACCTGAGGCCTGTGTGCGAATTTTGTGAGGACTGTTTTTGATTATCTGTGGTGTTGGATATAATGAAAAGTATACAGGGACCTTTTAATTTTTTTTCTAGGATCTTTTTTGGTTTTCTTTGGTAATCAGTTGTCTTTAGTGTTTGTGTGTTTACTGTGTGGCCCAAGATAACTCCCATTTTTCCAATGTGTGGCAGAAAAGAAAGGTTAGACACCTTTGGGTGGAGTAATAAATGTTCAGAGTTAGTTGCTTAGGGTTAAGTATTTAAACATAATGTTTCAGGCCTGTGGCTCAAGTGGCTAGGGTACCAGCCACATACACCTGAGCTGGAGGGTTCGAATCCAGCCCGGGCCTGCCAAACAACAATGACAACTACAACCAAAAAAAAAAAATAGCTGGGCGTTGTGGTGGGTGCCTGTAGTCCTAGCTACTTGAGAGGTGGAGACAGGAGACTCGTTTGAGCCCAGGAGTTGGAGGTTGCTGTGAGCTGTGATGCCATAGCACTCTACCCAGGGCAATAGCTTGAGGCTCTGTCTCAAAACAAAAACAAAACAAAACATAAACATAATGTATCAAATGATTGAAGAAAGGACCAGATACTGCATACTACTGTTTGAATAGTATAAGAGGAAACAGAGAGGCAAAAGTGATCAATGTAAAAGGTATAAAATTGCATATATAACCACATGTCTGTATAGAACAGTGCAGTTTTAAAGACATTTTCACATCTAATTCCTTACTTGTCAGAGAGCTGGATATATGCCTGGCATTTCACAGAAAAAAAGTAAAAATAGAACTAGATTAGTTCTGCTTAGCTTCTGTCTCTGAGTGCTAGCTAAATTAGACAATTAATACAATCTGTATGTAGAAGTCGATCAAGAGAAAATTATAGTTTTCTTCACTGGAGTTTAGAATTGAGATCTTCTTCAGTGTAAATAAATATGTGAGCTATGCTGTGCATGATACTCGTAACTCTCCTGTATTTTTCAGAGGCTCTCGCAGATTTGGAAGCTAGATAAGAATGGAGTAGAAGGGATACCATCTGGGTAGTGATGTAACTTAAAAGACCTGAGCCGAGAGGACTTGCAGTAAGGAGGTCATAGGTGAATTGAGATGATGATTATGATGATCCTGGGTATAGAATTTTCACTTCTGATAAGGATGGACTAGGTGATTAAGACTAGTCTTCCTTCTGAAGATAACTAAAAAAGCTGATACACATACACTCAAACCAGCATATAATATTATACAAATAAGCTTAATTAATTTTTTTTAAATTAAGGGGCAAGTTTTTTTTTTTTTTTTTTTTTTGCAGTTTTTGACTGGGGCTGGGTTTGAACCCACCACCTCTGGCATATGGGGCCAGCATCCTACTCCTTTGAGCTACAGGCACTGCCCAAGGGGCAAATTTTTTAAATAAGGGGGAAATTATAACTAATGTTGTGGAAATGCAAAATATCACCTCTGAATACCATAAAAATCTCTATGTTTACAAACTTGAAAATATGGAGGAAATTGAGAAATTCTTTGAAACACATAACCTCCTTAGGCTTAATCAGGAAGATATAGTACTCCTCAACAGACCCAATATCAAGCATAGAATTTGAAGGAGCAAGGGAAAAGTCTTATAACAGAAAAAGTGCCCTAGACCAGATGGTTTCATACCTGAATTTTACCGAACCTATAAAGAAGAGCTTGTACCTATACTAGAGAAACTATTCCTCAATATTGAGAAGGAAGGAACCCTCCTTAATTCATTCTACAAAGTCAAAATCACCTTGATATCAAAGTCAGGAAAGGACACAACTAAAAAAGAAACCTGCAGACCAATATCCTTTATGAATATAAATGCAAAAATTCTCAATAAAATCTTAGCAAACTGAAATCAGCTGCACATCAAAAAATATTATTCTTCACAACCAAGTAGGCTTCATACCAGAGATACAAAGATGGTTCAACATATACAAATCTATAAATGTAATCCACCACATAAATGGATGCAAAAAAAAAGACCATATGATCCTTGCCATTGACACAGAAAAAGCATTTAACAAAATTCATCACTCTTTCATGATAAGAACATTTAACAAAATAGGCATAGATGGGATTTACCTCAAAATTATAAAGTTCATATATGACAAAGCCACAGCCAGCATCATACTGAATGAGGAAAATTTGAAAGCATTCCCACTTAGAACTGGAACCAGACAAGCTTGACCACTTTCACCATTTTTATTCAACATAGTGCTGTAAGTCCTAGCCAGAGCAGTCAGGCAAGAGAAGGAAATCAGGAATATACAAATGGGGAATGAAGAGGTCAAACTTCCTCTTTGCTGATAATATGATCTATTATCTAGAAAAACACTAAGATTCTGTCAAGAGGCCCCTGGAATTGTTAAGCAAATTCAGCAAAGTCTCAGGTCACAAAATCAATGTACAAAATTCAGTAGCTTTTATATACATTCACAACGGTCAAGCTGAGATTTGAATAAAAGATGCAATATCTTTCTCGGTAGCACCAAAGAAAATAAAATACCTAGGAATATATTTAACTAAGGAAATGAAAGACCTCTACAGGGAAAACTATGAAATACTGAGGAAAAAAATTGCAGAGGATGTAAACAGATGGAAAAACATATGCTCATGCATTGGCAGAATTATCATTATTAAAATGGCTACACTACCCAAAGTGATTTACAGATTCAATGCAATCCCCATTAGAACATTTTCCACAGATCTAGAAAAAGTAGTTCTATTCTGGTACAGAACCAGAAAAGACCCTGCATTACCAACCCAACTTTAAACAATAAGAACAAGGTTGGAGGCATCACCTTACCAGAATTCAAGCTATACTACAAGGCTTTGGTAACCAAAACACCATGGTCTGGCACAGAAACAGAGACACAGAACAGTACAGGAAGCCCAGAGATGAAACTATCATCATATTCCCATCTTATTTTTGAAAAAGCAGATAAAAACTACACTGGGGGAAAGAATCACTATTCAATAAATGGTGCTAGGAAAACTGGGCAGCCACATGTGAAAAACTGAAACAGGATACATACCTGTCACTACTTACAAAAATTAATTCATGATGGACTAAAGACTTAAAACTAAGAGATGAAGCTATAAAAATTCTAGAAGAGAATACTAGAAAAACTCTTACAGATATCAGCCTAAGGTATTAATTTATGAAGAAGACTTCAAAAGCAATCAAAGCAACAATAAAAATAAACAAATGGGGTGGTGCCTGTGGCTCAGTGAGTAGGGTGCTGGCCCCATATACTGAGGGTGGTGGGTTTAAACCTGGCCCTGGCCAAAATGCAACAAAAAAATAGCCGGGTGTTGTAGTGGGCACCTGTAGTCCCAGCTACTCAGGAGGCTGAGGCAAGAGAATTGCTTAAGCCCAAGAGCTGGAGGTTGCTGTGAGCTATGACTCCATGGCACTTTACTGAGGGTGACAAAGTGAGACTCTGTCTCTAAAAAAATAAATAAACAAACAAATAAATAAGCAAATGGGACCTAATCAAATGAAAAAGTTTCTGCACAGCCAAGGACACAATCAAAAAAATAAATAGCCCACAAAATGGGAGAAAATATTTGCATGCTATTTATCTGCTAAAGGGCTGATTAATAGAATCTACAAAGAACTCAACCAAATCATTAAGAAAAAAATCAGGGCTGGGCACAGTGGCTCACGCCTATAATCTGAGGTATGATGCCACTCTACTGAGGGAGGCAAAGTAAAATTCTGTCTCAAAAACAAAAGAAACTTTTCAAAGGAAGATTGTCTATTGGCCAATAAACAAACGTGAAAAATGATCAACATCTGTAATCATTAGGAAAATTCAAATCTAAACTCCAATGAGATATCACCTAACTTCCCTGAGAATGGCTCTTATCAGAAATTTCCAAACAGCAAGTGTTGGCATACATGTGGAGAGAAAGGAACACCTATACCAGTGGTTCTCAACCTTCCTAATGCTGTGACCCTTTAATACAGTTCCTCATGTTGTGGTGACCCCCAACTGTAAAATTATTTTCGTTGCTACTTAATAACTGTAATTTTGCTAGTGTTATGAATTGTAATATAAATATCTGATATACAGGACGTATTTTCATTGGTCATGATGCACAGGTTGAGAACCGCTGACTTATATGAAGTACATGGTGGGGGGGGACTACAAACTAGTACAATAAAATAATATTCTGGAAAGTGTCAGTTATATAGCTAAAAAGAGAAAAATAGAGTGAAGAATTACTAGGCTAGGGACCAAAGGCAGATAGATACCCTGGGAGTAAGTCAGAGTTTGGGGCCACTTTTCCCTTGAGACATTTACCATTTCTTTAGCAGATGACTAAGAGCCTATAAGGTTGCATGCTACTTTGAACAGCTTTACAAGGGCAGTGATACAAAGTTTGGCATTCAAGGTTCCCTGAGGCCTTGAGACCATACCAGTGCTACATCATGGGAGTGAAGGTGCACCTTACAGTCAAGTACTAATAGCTACTATTGGTCAACTCATTTTAATCCCTGAGTAGATTGCAGTCATCCTGAATTATCTAAATCCTCAGGTCATGGCAGAAGCAAGTGAAAAAACACTCTGGAGGAGAATAATATTATCTTAGGCCTCAAAGTATTTCCATGAGTATTTTAGAGATATAATGTCTGGCAAACAAAAATTAATCAGATGCCTAAAGAGACAAGATCACCTAAAAGAAAACTAGCAGAAACAACAGATAATACAAAGAGATGATAGGACAAAAAGGGATTGGAGCATTGCAATAGTTGAAAAAAAGTGACTAAGCCCTTTTTAAAACAGGTAAAAGATATCAAGAAGCCCTATTAATTCAAAGCAGGATGTATAAAATAAAATTAGTACCTATATAGATGATAGTTAAAACTACTGAAATTTAAAATAAGAGTCTTGGAAGCAGCTAGAATAAAAATATCAATTACTTCCAAAGAATCAATAAATAGCATGACAATTGATGTCTGCACAGAAGCATTAGAAGCCCAATACTGTGAAACATCTTTAAAATGCTGTAAGAAAACATACCATCCTAGACTTCTATAATGAGCAATAATGTCCTTCAGTAATAAAGGTGACAAACACATTGTTTTAGTACTTGTTGCCGCATGACAACATTACCACAAACATAGCAGCTTTAAATAACACATATGTATTATTTCACAGTTTATGTGGGCCAACTGGGTATGGGTTAGCTGGGCCCTCTGCAAGACTGCAGTCAAGGTGTTATCCAGAACTTGGAAAGTAGAAAGAAAAATATAATAAAAAGCAGAAATTAATGAAATACAAAAAAGTGCAATTGAAAGCAATAATAAGGGTAAAAGTCAGTACTTCAAATCAATCGATAAAATTGATAAGAAATCTGGTGTTGTTTTTACAAGAAGAAAAATTGATAAAAAGTCATAAAATATCACTATACCCTACAGATATAAAAATCTATTAGGAGGTTGTTATGTGCAACTTTATGCAATACACTTGGAAAATTTGGATGAATTAGGCAAATTTATAGAAAGACACACTTTGTAATCCTGATAAAAGAAGAAATAGGAAACTCACAGAGAATAAAAACATTTTTTAAAATGGAATTTATAAGCTTTTTTACATGTGGGAGAGAAAACATAATTATTTTCCCCTCCTAGGTTCTTAGTTGAGACAGTCACTCTTCTGAAGATAAAAGTCAGATTAACATGAGAAAAACCAGCAGAAAATTTATTGTCACCTGCTGTATTCATCAAAGTAGTGGCTTCATCCCACAGCTTAAATAGTATTTTAACAAAGAGACGTACCTCCTACAGTGACAAGAGGAGGAAGAAGAGAGCATCTTCAGGCTTTCAAACGTGGGGAAATGTAGGAAAATGTGAAAAGATAATTTTATAGGAAGACTATAAAACTGTTTCTACATCTTCTGGCACTGCTATCTCTGAGCTGATAAGCAAGCATTGTACCTATCTTTAGGTAGGGAAGGCAGAGAGAAGGGTAGGAAGATCTTTGTCTCTGTAAATTGATGTTCTGTCATCAGGTAAGCAGAGGGAAGAGCAGAGTATCACCCTGAATTCTAACCTTCAGTTCAACAATCCTCAGTGTTTTAGAAAGGAGTATTTTGGTTTCTTTCATACATAGAAACTTCCCGAATGACCTCAGCAGTAAATTTCACCAAACATTTAATGACCGTAGGATACCAATCTATCAAACACCATACAACATATAGAGAAAAATGGAACAATCTCTAACTCATTTTAGAAACCAGCCTAATCATGGATAGTAAAAATCTAACAAGGGTATTATATAACAAGAAACATTTTAGGTCAGCATCACTCAAAAGCATACATGAAAATCCCAAATTATATAATTTCCATTCGTATCTAGTAATATATAAAATACATGTTATATCTGAACCTAGTTGAGTTTATTTCAGAAAGGCAAGGTTGGCTTAACAGTAGAAAGTTGACCAATGTAATTTACCACAGCAAATTTAAGGCCAAAAATCATATGATCATCTCCATAGATCAGGTGTCCTAAAACTTTTTAAACAGGAGGCCAGTTCACTGTCCCTCAGACCATTGGAGGGCTGGACTGTGGGCCCCAGGATGAGTTGGCTGCTAAGCAGCATAGGCAGTGGTGGCAAAACACCTGGCAGGCCGGATAAATGACCTAGGCGGGCTACATGTGGCCCATGGGTTGTAGTTTGAGGACGCCTGCCATAGATGCTGGAAAAAAATTTGTAAAATTTTATCACCATATATGGGGGTAGAAAGTTCCACTGAACAAATTAGTAATGAAACTAAAACTTTACTAAACTGAAAAAACTATCTACAGGAAAAAAAATTCATAAAAAAAATCATATTTAATGATAAAATGCTAGTTGTTACTGAGAACAAGACAAGTTTGCCATCATTGTCCTGGAGGACCTTGACAAAGCAATAAAGTAAGAATGAAATGTGGAATTGATACTGAGGAGAATAAAAAGAACTAAACTCTACAAGTTTGCTTGACCCTACTTTATTTTGGGAAGGGTGGCTAGGACTAATTTGTTCTCTATTTTTTGTATCTTCTTATTACCTTTTCTGTCTCCTAAAGTTAGCTCTATGCAATTGAAAGACGTATCTTGGAAAAAATATAAGATATGGTTAATGGCCATTTGAATTGATTTGAATTGACTTCTGAAGGGAGGATACTTTTTCAGTCAGCCTCACTCTAGTCTGATGGGGGCTTTCTGATGCCTGGAAAAACCATACTTGTGTCCTATCCAGGCTGATGTTGGTAGAATATCTTATTTTGATTTTACTAAGGCTGAGAACAGGTGGAGTACTATAAGAGTATGATTCTGAAAGACATTTTCTTTGGGGTTATTTTTTCAAAGGAAATCCACAGGGTACTGAAATATATTTGGGTACTTAAAAACTCACTGATCAGTATTGTGACACACCTACACTTAAAGACAATGACATGCATCTGGTTATGGTACACATGAAAATGTCTGAGACTGATGCTAATGGATGAGCTTACTTTCAACAATTGGGACAATAATAAAATAATTTATTTTAAGACTTGCTATTACTAGGCAAGTTCAAATAGCAAGGATGATCATGCTGAAGTCAGTGAAGATCTTTGCATGACAGACTGATAGGCCTTGCAGAGATGCAGGAAGCAATAGATATTATCTATGTAGGTATCAGTGTAACTTTGATTATATTAAAATGATATTCTCCAAAAGAGAGGAAGATTTCTCTACACTTCTTAGATGTCTACTGGGAGGGTTATAGGAAGGAAAAGGTCATTAGATGAGGGAGTCATCAGATAGGCACAAGTATAAAATAAATTATGATTTATTTGAAGTCAGCAAGAATATACTTGGGGAATGAGTTCATGGGTCCCTAAGAGAACTTAGGATGTTTTCATAGGTGGCATTAGCATTGTTTCCTGTTCAGTCTGACTTAAGTGGTCACAACTAAACATAATGAGTCTTTGCCACTGATATGGCTGTTGCTGGGCTACATATAGACAATGCTAAAGCAACAGGGTGATTTTAAAGCTTATCTACAATAGATGATTGACTCACACCACCAGTTACAAATAGAAGTCTGAGGGTCTTCCATATACTGAAGTGCTGGTGTTTAAAATCATCTTCTCACAAATTTGTAAAGTGTGAGGAAGCTTATTGCTCCTAGGTAGGCAATGAAAGATCAGCAAAACACTGCCAAAGACATGTGGGCACAGCCATATGTCAAGCATTACTAGCAATTATGGTATGCTTTAAAATGGGATAGGTATTTATATATTGAAGTTATGATTTCTAGGTGTTTATCTCCTTTGAGGTAGCCATCTGAATCAAACTTTCTGGAGATTTGGTTTTGCGTTGTGATTTCAGCATTCTAGAGTGGGCATTTCCCCTCATTATACCTTCTTCCCCTCCAGTCTCCATGTTAGCTTGCTCAGAGAGTGTACACTGTACCAAGTTACCATATCTGAGGGGGCACCAGTCACTGTAGGGCAATGATTTTCAACCGGTGTGCCAAGAAAGGATCTTAGGTATGCTGCCAAAAATTTTAAAAAACATTAATGAAATTATTTGTGCAAGAATTTAAAGGTGCAGTATGTATATATATACACACATATATTTTACTTTTTTTTGGAGCAACGTAATTTAACTGTGCCTTGGAAGTTTAACTATAGGTTCAAATGTGCCGTAATATTAAAAAGGTTGAAAAACACCGCTTTAGGGACATATACAGAACTAACTCACATGGCAGTGCTACAGGTGAGTGTAGAGATTCCAGGCCTGTTGGCCGAGTCCTGGAGCAGCATGAGAGAGCCGTCTGCTCCATAAACTTTCACTCACCCATGTGGTCATACTCACCTTCACAGAGCCTGCACTCTCACGCTAACTTGAATACACTGGTAGGCACATGGCCGGGCCTCCTCCTGATTGCACTTTGAGTGCCTGGATTCCAGAATTCCCCCTTATTCTGAACTTTTCATGGTCACCTCATCTGGATATGCAGTGTGTGCACTCCTTATGTTTTACATGCTGGGCCTGGGGTAAGCACACAGGAATGTAGGGCTTTTGTGAGCATGCACGCACATGTGTATGTGTGTGTGTAAGCAGCAGCTGAAAGTTCTCAGTTGGAAGAGCATTAGGCTAAAGATCAAATGGGCATTGAGCAGGTTTTGTCCAGCTTTTGAGGGGATGCATATGTTCTAGTCAACAGTGTATAAAGGAGTTTAACTTATAGAATGACTGGATGCTACTGCAGAAGCCCTAGAGATGGGCCCCCTGCTTTCTTTTCTCCCTCTCTCCCCCCTTCCTGTCCTTTACACACCTGCCACTTCTATGGTCACTGTGGTAGGCTTAGAAATGACACCTCTCTCAAGATGTAGTCACTTCCTAATCTCCAGAACCAGGAATACTACCTTGTATAGCAAAAAGTGAATATTGCTTTATGTATGTGGCAAAAGATATGATTCAGTTAAGGCCCTGGAGACCCAGAGCTTTGGTGGGGGCTAAATGCAATTACATGTATCCTTGTAGGAGAGAGAGCAGAGGAAGTATAGAAACAGACAGTCACCTATTGTGGCTGGAAGGGCTTACAGCTGGTTGTAGGGTACGATTCCTGAGACTGCATATTAATATATTAAACGTGTATTAGCTTTCTATTTCTGCATGACCAATTACCAGAAATGTAGAGGCTTACAATAACATATATTTATTATGTCACAGTTTTTGTGGGTCAGGAGTCTGGGCATGGCTTAGCTGGGTCCTCTGCCACGCTGCAATCCAGTTGTTGGACAGAGATGAGTTCTCATCTAGGGGTTTGACTAAGGAAGGTTCTGTTACCAAGCTCTTGTGGCCATTGGCAGAATCCATTTCCTTGTGGTTGGAAGACCGAGGACTCTGGCTTCTTGCCAACTATTGGCAGGAGGTCGCCCATAGCTCCTAGAGGCTTCTATAGTTCCTTGTCACATGGCCCTTTCCATGGGCCTCACAACATGGTGGCTTGCTTTCCAAAGTCAGCAAGGAAGAAAGCAAAACTTCTAGCAAGATGGACTTCTATGCAGTAATGTGATCACAGGAGTGCCATGTACAATTGGTTAGAAGCAAATCACAGGCCCCAGCCCACTCAAGGAGGGGAACCATACAAAGGTGTGAACTCCAGGACACAGAGATCACAAGCTTGTCTTAAGGCCTGACTGCTACAATATAAACACAATAATTCAGAAAATTCCATGAAAGCTATGTTAACCAGTTTGATGAAAATATTTCAAATTGTGTATAAAACCAGCACATTGTACCCCATGATTGCATTAAAGTACACAGCTATGATTTAATAATAAAAAAGACTTCAGAAACAATAGCTATATATATATATATATACAGACTACCGTGTTTCTCTGAAAATAAGACCTACCTCAAAAATAAGCTCTAGCAGGATTTCTATGCATTTGTTAAATATAAGCCCTACCCTAATAATAAGACCTAGTGATGGTCTTGCATTTTGGTGCAGAGCGGTAAAGAAGACTGGAATATACCCTGAAAATAAGCCCTAGTGTGTCTTCTTGAGAAAGAGTAAATATAAGACAGTGTCTTATTTTCAGGGAAACACAGTAATTTAAGAAATTAGACAGGCAGACATTGGTCAAAGAATAGAACACTGCAAGATGATTAAGTTCTGGAGAGCTAACGCACGGTCTGATGACCATAGTTAACAACACTGTATTCTATACTTGTAAGTTGCTAACAGGGTAGATCATAAGCGGAGACCTCCCCCCCCACACACACACAAACACACACACAGGGAAAAAGATATAAAATGGTAACTATATAAGATGCTGGCTATATGAATTAGCTTCATTGTAATTATTTCAAAATGTACATGTATATCAAAACCTCCAGTTGTGCACCTTAAATACATACAACTTTCATTTGTCCATTATACCTCAATGAAGCTGAACGAATATTGAGGAATGAAAATCCATTTCACACCGAGGTCTCACATAAAATAACAGTCGCTTTTTTCCGTCCTAACCTTATTTTTTCTGAACAAAGTCATGCTAAAATGATAAGCCAAGGGATAGACATGTAGTTGTTAGCTGACGGAAGGTGACTAAATTCTTGGAGAATATAATCAGGATGTAGTTTTGCAGGCGTTCCTTCCATTTTAATAACATTTATTAGCATATGCCTGGTTTTGAGACATCTCAATAAATAAACCACCACAACTGAAAATATCTCCTCTTGGCTCAAATTATTCTTTTTTTATCAGACAAAATATCTCCCACACAAGTGCTATAAATACATATTTGTTTTAAAGTTGTATTTCCATCTTAGTGAATTTAGAAAGCAGAAGTTGCTGGTAAGTCTTTTTCCAATTTCTCTGGGTTCCCCTAACTGGAAAGTATTAGGAGCTATAATGTGTCAGATGGGAAATTCTTGAATATAATTTTATTCTTCTTCAAACCTTCTCCATTCCCTTTGGTCCAGGCAGAGTTCAGGGCTGAGCCACCACTCACTTGTACTGTTGTCCAAAACTCCTGACTTCTTATTCTAGTCTATGCCTCCCTACCATAGTGATATTTAGCACTGAGATATGTAGCACATTTTCTAAGATGAGTTTGCAAACTTTGTTGTCCAACCTTGTATATTTCTCCTCAGCTTACAGGCTCTTTTTAGTACTTCCTTTTCTTCTCCTTAAATTCTGAGGTTTTTTTGCCTATCCTCCAAGGCTGTCCATGGTCCCTGTGCCAGTCCGTGCCTTCTGACTCTTCCTGCAAAATCAGGGTGGTCATATTGAATGAGGAAAACATGCTCTTATACACCACAGACCTTTGCACATTCTGATCCTTCTACTTGAAATGCCTTCTCCTTTGGCTCAGCGCCCGCAGCACAGTGGTTACAGCACCAGACACATACACTGAAGGTGGCAGGTTCAATCCCAGCCGGGGCCAGCTAAACAACTGCAACAAAAAATAGCCTGGTGTGGGCACCTGTAATCCCAGCTACTTGGGAGGCTGAGGCAAGAGAGTTGCTTAAGCCCCAAGAGTTGGAGGTTGCTGTGAGCTGTGACCCCATAGCACTCTACTGAGGGTGACATAGTGAGACTCTGCCTCAAAAAAAAAAAAAGAAGGAAATGCCTTCTTCCCATCTCACAATTCATAAACTCCAACTCATTTCATTAGTGCTATGTTTTGTTTTAGTTATGTATTTATTAAATTATAGTATAAAACTTTCCAAACATTAAAGAAATATAGAGAGTAACATAATAAACAAGCACGTCCCCACCATCTGTTTTTAAAAAATATTGATATCTTGCCATATTTACCTCAGATGTATATTTTTTCAATTCTTAGAAAACATTTTCTAACACACAGAAAGTTGAAAGAATGGTGCAATAAACACCCAAATATCTGGTACTGAGTTCCAACAATTGTTAATATTTTCCTATTTATTCTTTCTCATTTCTTTCAGGCATGACCACCTCGCTGTCTGTCTGTGTTTCTCCCCTTGCCCCACACACAAAACATTTAAACCTGAGTTAACTTGTTGCAGGCATCATCATGACACGTCACCCTCAAGTGTGTCCACATAGGTCTCCTGGGAATAAGATGTTCTCTTATGTAACCTTCATATCATTGCTGCACCTGGGAAAATTAACAATTCCTTTACCTCATGTTATACTCTGTCCATATAAAAGAGACAATTTTCCCCAATGTCTTCCTTTAACTTATTTTTCTACACAGGATCCAATCAATGATCACTCATTAATTACATTTGCTTCTTTCTGTCTTCTTTCTTTTGTTATATGGGTTTACTCTGTTTCCCTGGGCTAAAGAGAAGTGGTGTCATCATAGCTCACTGCAACCTTAAACTCCTGGCCTCAAGTGATCCTCCTACCTCAGCCTCCTAAGTAGCTGATACTACAGGTGTACCACCACACCCAGCTAATTTTTCTTTTTTTTTTTTTTTAGAAGTGGGGGAGGTCTTGGTATATTGCTCAGGCTGGTCTCAAACTCCTGGACTCAAACATTTTTCCCTCTTGGCCTCCAAAAGTGCTGGGATTACAGGTTTGTGTCGC
>CAUYQV010061303.1:0-11974 GCA_963574575.1 Galagoides demidoff
ACCAGATAAGAATAGCATTATGAATGTTACCATACGATCAAAAATTGGGTTAACTGATTAAATTGATTAAGAAAGCCCTTCCTGGCTTGGCGCCTGTGGCTCCATCGGCTAAGGAGCCAGCCACATACACCTAAGGTGGCGGGTTCGAATCCCCAGCCGGTGCCCGCCAAACAACAATGATGGCTGCAACCAAAAAATGGCCGGGCGTTGTGGCGGGTGCCTCTGGTCCCAGCTACTTGGGAAGCGGAGGCAGGAGACTCGCTTTAGCCCAGGAGTTGGAGGTTGCTATGAGCTGTGATGCCATGGCACTCTACCCAGGGGGATAGCTTGAGGCTCCGTCTCAAAAAAAAAAAAAAAAAAAGAAAGAAAGAAAGCCCTTCCCAAACATATGCAGGCTCCAGAAATGCAATTGATTTTCTAGAACATCTAAAAAATAGTGGAATGGATGGGTGAAGAGAATGATATTGTGGGGATCACGCCTATAATTTATCCTATTAGGGTGCATGTGAATTTGTCTAAAGGTTGAATATAAACGTTTTAACACAACAATTATGAGAAAGACATGATGGCTATGTTAGCCAGTTGGATAAGAGTTTTCCAAACTGCATATGGAAGCAACACACTGTATCCTATGATAGAATTAATGTACACAATTATGATCTAATTAAAAAAAAGATTTAAAAAAAAAAGAAAATATCCATGTCCCAGTGTGTACTTATATTTTGAGGTAAAAATAATACAATGTGGACTGTATACCAAATATGACATCCAAATATAGAAACTGACTTTAAAAAATACACTATTATTTATATCAAAAGTCTTTACCCTTTCAAAGAGGCATAACCTTATCTTTTTTTTTTTTTTGAGACAGAGTCTCACTTTGTCCCCCTCAGTAGATTGATCTCACAGCAACCTCAAACTCTTGGCCTCAAGTGATTCTCTTGCCTCAGCCTCCCAAGTAGCTGGGACTATAGGCACCCACCATAACACCTGGCTATTTTTTTACAGATGGGGTCTCACTCTTGCTCAGGCTGGTCTTGAACTCATGAGCTCAAGCAATCCACCTGCCTGGGCCTCCCAGAGTGCTAGGATTATAGGCGTGGCTCCTAAGAGGCATAACCTTAAATTCAAACATTTACTCCAACTATAAGCTATCTAAACTCTTTGTGGGCTCAGTTTTCCTCTTCATTGCTAAAACAAAAATTAAGATGAGGGGATTTTTTTTTTTTACTTTATTATTATATTTTTATTGTTGCAATTTGGCCAGGGCTGGGTTCAAACTCACCCTCAGTATATGGGGCTGACCCCCTACTCACTGAGCTACAGGCACCACCCAGACAAGGGCATTTTTAAAGTCTCTTCTACTCTGTGGATTCTTGCATTAATTTTTTTTTTTTTTTTTTTTAGACAGAGCCTCAAGCTATCCCCCTGGGTAGAGTGCCATGGCATCACAGCTCACAGCAACCTCCAACTCCTGGGCTCAAGCGAGTCTCCTGTCTCAGCCTCCCAAGTAGCTGGGACTACAGGCGCCCGCCACAACGCCTGGCCATTTTTTTTTTTTGGTTGCAGCCGTAATTGTTGTTTGGCGGGCCCGGGTTGGGGATACAAACCTGCCACATTAGATGTATGTGGCTGGCGCCTTAGCCGCTTGAGCCACAGGTGCCAAGCCATTATTAATTTTATTTATTATAAATCTGATCACTTACAACAGTCTTAGGCCAGGTTCGATGGCTTACACCTGTAATCCTAGTACTTGGGGAGGCCAATGTTTTGAAGTCTGATAATGTGATGCCTCCTGATTTGTTTTGTTCAAAACATTTAAAAACTACCCTGTAAATAGTATATATTTCTGAATTACCCCAACTGGGGACATTTCTACATTTGTTGAGGTTTTATTTAATAGCTGTAGTCTAGAGTCACTTAATGTCAAACTAATAAATAAGAAAAATGACCCAGGTCATATAGTAGGATAAAACTATAGAGTAAGGAGAGAGCCTTTTAAAGAGTTGACATAAATTCCACATATCCAGGCAGCGCCTGTGGCTCAAAGGAGTGGGGTGCTGGCCCCATATGCTGGAGGTGGTGGGTTCAAAACTGGCCCCGGTCAAAAACTGAAAAAAAAAAAAAAATTCCATATATCCATTAGCTAGTAAATGAATAAAGAAAATGTGGTCTACCTATACAACAAAATATTCAGCCCTAAAAGTAATGAAATACTGATTTAAGAAGTCAGTCAAAAAATATTCCATTTATGGCTCAGCGCCTATGGCTCAAGTGGCTAAGGCGCCAGCCACATACACCTAAGGTGGCAGGTTCAAAACCAGCCTGGGCCCGCCAAACAACAACGATGGCCGCAACCAAAAAAAAAAAAAAATAGCCGGGCGTTGTGCTGGGCATCTGTGGCCCCAGCTACTTAGGAGGCAGAGGCAGGAGACTCGCTCGAACCCAGGAGTTAGAGGTTGCTGTGAGCTGTGATGCCACAGCACTCTACCCAGGGGGACAGCTTGAGGTTCTGTCTCAAAAAAAAAAAAAAAATTCCATTTATATGAAATGTCCAGAACAGGGAAATCTATAGGAACAGGAAATAGATTAGTGGTTTTCAAGAGCTAGTGGATATTGAAAAGTGACTGTTTAATGGGTATGGGGGGGTTTTCTTTACCAATGGTGTCCCTCTGGCTGCATGTTGATTTTGTGAGGACTTTTCTTGCTTATCTGTGGTGTCTGATATGCATGGGAAAAAAGTATGCACTAACCTTTCTTTTGCTAATCAGCTTTCATTAGTATTTGTGTATTTACTACAAGGTCCAAGATAATTCTTATTTTTCCAGTGTATGACAGAAAAGAACAAAGGTTGAACACCCCTGCTAAGGTGATGAAAATGTTCTGGAACGAGATTGTAGTGATAGTCACACAACTCTAAATATATTAAAAAACACAGAGATATACACTTTAAATGGGTGAATTATATGGTAAACTGTTATAAAAAAGTAACATGTAAATCTTATACAACAAAATTAGTTAGATGTTATAATCTTCACTGATACTACGAACCTATATACTTACTCCAATCATGTCGCTGCTGGTAAAATGATCATGCTGGCCCAGTTTTAAAATTATAATCACATAAAATGAATATATCATGCATAAATTACCTTATACCTCACATACTCATACATTCTGGCCTTCTCTAGGGTATGCTGATTTGCCCCTGTTTTGGGGAGCTTAGATAAATTTAATAAATTTTGAGAGATCCTGTATTTGAATTGAGTATAAATGGCAGGGAAGGAAAGATGTCACTCTCCACAGGCAGGCATGGGATTCAGTTCCATCTTACTTTATCAATTTAGATTATTTAGATTATTTTCCTATTGCTTAAATTTTATTTAATATTTAAGAACAAGTGAAGAAGACTTTTTGTTTTGTTTTTGAGATAGAATCTCACTTTGTTGCCCTTGGTAGAGTGCTGTGGTGTCATCATAGCTCACAGTAACCTCAAACTCTTGGGCTCAAATGATCCTCTTACCTCAGCCTCCTGAGTAGCTGGGACTACAGGCGCCTGCCACAACAACACCCAGCTATTTTTAGAGATCAGGTCTTGCTCTCGCTCTTGCTCAGGCTGGTCTCGAACTCCTAAGCTCATGTAATCCACCCACCTTGGCCTCCCAGAGTACCAGAATTACAGGTGTAAGCCATTGAACCTGGCCCAAGACTGTTGATAAGTGATCAAATTTATAATAAATAAAATTAATGCAAGGATTTGTACTGAGTTCCTACCACTAAGAATATATCTGATCTTAATAATTTTCTAATGGTCTACCATAATAATACCCACCTGTGTAGTGAAGATGCAGAGGATGTCCTACATACAACATATCAATTTGAGGTGGGTGTTTTACTTTTATTAAGCGAGTATGAGTTTCCAAAGACGGTATTATACAGAAACTTGAACTTGAGCTTTTTTTACAGTCTTTATTGGTTCTACAAACTTGGGTGGCTTCAACTGCTTTCCGGGCAGGTAGACATGTAAACTACAAATAAAATATTAATTAGTCAATATTAAAAATGATTTATTAGCAAGAAAAATCCAAGTTACACTCCTTCAATATTTTTCATGGCACCTAGCATATTAGGAATGAAGTTCATATAAAACAAATGCCATTTATGTATATCTACTATAAAGTAGATTCAAGTATCCCACTTTAGCCAAATAAAATATTATCACAATAAATCTTTAAAGAGTCTTAGATGCAATGTGCCATCTGAAATGCAGAGATTTTAATAAAACAATAAAGTAAATAGAGAATACAGGACAAATTTTCATAGATTCCATTTTGGCTTTACATACTTAGTTTGTAGTAATTATATCTGATAAGAAAGACTGCCTCAGGGACAACTTACCAAACGCTTATTAAAATTATTTCTGTAGGAAAAGCACACATCCGTGAGGCTGTGATTGTTACAGCATTCGGTGGAACCATCTAGCCGTTTATATGCTAAACAGAAATACAGTGTTTATTAGAAAATTGTAATAGTCAAGCTGAGAGTCAAATCAAAGAAAGACTCAGTGTCATTCACAATAACTATAAAGAAAATAAAATACCTGGGAGTATAGTAACCAAGGAGGTGAAAGATCTCTACAAAGGAAACTATGAAACAGTGAGGGAAGAAATTGCAGACTACACAAACAAAAGGAAAAACATATACTCATGGATTAGTAGAATCGACATTGTTAAAATGTCTATACTACCCCAAGTGACTTACGGATTTGACACAATCCCCCATCAAAATACCAACATTATATTTCACAGATCCAGAAAAAAAAATGTATGCTTCATTTGGAACCAGGAGCCCAAACAGCCAAAGCAATTTTAAGAAAAAAGAACAAATCTGGAGGCATCGCATTATCAGACTTCAAACTATACTACAAGGATACAGTGGCTCGGCGCCTGTGGCTCAGGTGGCTAAGGCGCCAGCCACATACACTTAAGGTGGCAGGTTCGAATCCAGCCTGGACCCGCCAAACAACAATGATGGCTGCAACCAAAAAAAATAGCCAGGCATTGTGGTGGGTGCCTGTGGTCCCAGCAAGTTGGGAGGCGGAGGCAGGAGACTCGCTTGAGCCCAGGAGTTGGAGGTTACTGTGAGCTATGCCACAGCATTGTACCCAGGGGGACATCTTGAGGCTCTGTCTCAAAAAAAAAGGATATAGTAACCAAAACAGCATTTGGCACAAAAATAGACATAGACCAATGGAACAGAGACCTCAGATACAAAACCATCCACATACAAAGCAGACAACAACATGCACTGAGGAAAAGAATCCATATTCAACAAGTGGTGCTGCGATAACTGGATAGTCACATGCAGAAAAATGAAACAGGACCCATATCTCTCACCACTCACAAAAATTAATTCATGATGAATAAAAGACTTAAACGTATGGCATGCAACCATAAGAATTCTAGAAGAGAATATTGGAAAAACTCTTCTCCACAACAGCCTAGGCAAAGAATTTATGAAGAAGACCCCAATGGCAATCACAGCAACAGCTAAAATAAATAAATGAGATTGATTACATTAAAAAGCTTCTGCATAGCTGGGGAAATAATCAACAAATTAAACAGAAAACCTACAAAATGGGATAAAACCCATCACAACCTATGCATCTGATAAAGGGCTAATAACCAGAATTTACAAAGAACTCAAACAAACCACTCCAAAAAGTGGGCAAAAGAGGCCAGGTGTGGTGGCTCATGCTGGTAATCCTAGCACTCTGGGAGTCCAAGGCGGATGGATTGCCTGAGCTTACGGGTTCGAGACCAGCCTGAGCCAGAGCAAGACCTCGTCTCCAAAAATAGCCGGGCATTGTGGTGGGCACCTGTAGTCCCAGCTACCTGGGAGGCTCAGGCAAGAGAGCTGCTTGAGCCCAAGAGTTGGAGGATGCTGTGAGCTATGATGCCATAGCACTCTACTGAGGGCAACAAAGTAAGACTCTGTCTCAAAAAAAAAAAAAAAAAAAGGTGGGAAAAGACATGAACAGAACCTTCTCAGAAGAAGATAGACAAATAGTCAATAAACACATGAAAAAATGCTCAACTTCAACTAATTGTCAGGGAAATACAAATTAAAACCACAATGAGATATTACCTTACCCCAATCACAATGGCTTTTTTTTTTTTTTTTTTTTGAGACAGAGCCTCAAGCTGTCCCCCTGGGTAGAGTGCTGTGCCATAGCTCACAACAACCTCCAACTCCTGGGCTCAAGCGAGTCTCCTGCCTCCGCCTCCCAAGTTGCTGGGACCACAGGCGCCCGCCACGACACCTGGCTAGTTTTTTTCGGTTGCAGCCATCATTGTTGTTTGGTGGGCCTGGGCTGGATTCGAACCTGCCACCTTAGGTGTATGTGGCTGGCGCCTTAGCCACTTGAGCCACAGGCGCCAAGCCCACAATGGCTTTTATTAAAAAGTCCAAAAACAATAGATGCTGGCATGGATGCAGAGAAAAAGGAATGCTTATATACTGTTGGTAGGATTGCAAATTACCATAACCTCTCTGGAAAACAGTATGGAGATTCCTTAAAGAACTAAAAATAGACCTAACATTTATTCTAGTAATACCAACACTGAGTATTTACCCAAAGGAAAAGAAGTCATTTTATCAAAGACACCTGCACAACAATATTTATTGCAGCATAATTCACAATTGCAAAGATGTGGAATCAACACAAATTCCCATCAATTCATGAGTGGATTAACAAATATGGTATATGTACACTATGGAATACTCCTCAGCCATGAAGAAGGATGAATTAAGGGCTTTTGCAGCAATTTGTATGGAACCAGAGACCATTATCCTAAATGAAGTATCTAAAGAATGGAAAAACAAACATCACATCTGCTCACTATTAATCTGGAACTAACTGGTAAGCATGCATGTGCACAGAGGAAAGTAAAATTCTGGGGAAATCAAACAGGGGGAAGGGGAAGAAGGGATGGGCTTTTACCTCCCTAATGGGTACAACAAACACTATTCAGACAGTGGGCACACTTATAACCCTGACCCAAGAATAACAAAATAGATAAATGTAACGAAAAACATTTGTACCTCCATAATTTTTTTTCTTAAGACAAAGTCTCACCTGTCACCCTTAGTAGAGTGCCGTGGCATCATAGCTCACAGCAACCTCAAATTCTTGGGCTCAAGCGATTCTCTTGTCTTACCCTCCCAAGTAGCTGAGACTACAGGCTCCCACCACAATGCCCAGCTATTTTTAGAGACGGGGTATCGCTCTGGCTCTGGCTGGTCTCAAACCTGTGAGCTCAGGCAATCTACCCACCTCAGCTTCCCAGAATGCTAGGATTACAGGCGTGAGCCACTGCACCTGACTTGTGCCTCCATAATATTTTGAGGGTTTGTTTTGTTTTGAGACAGTCTAACTTTATTGCCCTCAGTAGAGTGCTGTGGTGTGATAGCTCACAGCAACCTCAAACTCCTGGGCTCAAGCCATTCTCCTGCCTCAGCCTCTTGAGTGACAACACCTGGCTAATTTTTCTATTTTTACTAGAGACTCACTTTTTCCCAGACTGGTCTTGAACTCCTGAGCTCAAAAAATCCACTTGCTTGGGCCTCCCATAGTGTTGGGATTACAGGCATGAGCCAATGCACTTGGCTTACAATATTTTGAAATAATAAAGAAACAAAAAGAGAAAAAAAATTAAAAATAGTTAAAATAGCAAATAAAGCACATTTGCAATAAAAAATCTGCTTTTAAGACAAAAAATGTAAAATGGATATGAATTTGGACACAACTGTTCTGCTTGAGTTCCAGCGTCTCACTAGGTTTCACAATAACTCCAGCTGGTCAAGCACAAACATTTAATGAGTCACTATTATGTGCTCTAATGCCACTGATCCAACATTACTTGTGAACTCCCACACCGGGATGTTAGTAAACAGAGGTGGCTAGAGGATGCCTAAGAAGTTTCTATTATATCCAAATACTTATTCTACCTCTGGGGTGACCTTGGGGCTTTCCCTATAAATGCAGGGAACTTAATTGGACCCACAGATATGTACATATCTGCCTATACACCAGTAATCCAGTTATCTTTTTTTGGAATTCAACAGAAACTGGGCAACTATTTATTCCCAGTATTTATTTATGTTTTTTGAGACAGAGTCTCATTTATGTTGCCCTCGGTAGAGTGCCATAATGTCACAGTTCACAGCAACCTCAAACTCTTGGGCTTAAGTGATTCTCTTGCCTCAGCCTTCCAAGTAGCTGGGACTACAGGTGCCCACCACAATGCCCAGCTATTTTTTGTTGCAGTAGTCAATTGTTGTTTAGCTGGCCCGGGTCAGGGTCAAACCTTCCAGCCTTGGTGTATGTGGCTGGCGCCATAACCACTGTGCTACGGGTGCTGAGCCAGTATTTATTTTTTTAAAGCTCTTTGGTGGACTGCTTTACTTGTATCTGGGGCAAAATAAGTAAGCTAAATCACTGTTATAGATGGGACAAAAATGATTTCATGTATTTATCTTGGAAAGTTTCCTGCATTCAAGACACCAAACTGATAAAGCACAAATTGATGTGTGGCAAGGACCAAATAAATTTTAGTCTTTAATATAAACTACCATACTGAGATGTGCTGATAAAAACACTCTCAAGAGCAAAGTTATTTCTGTTTTCCAGTACTGCAAAAAGCTTTTCTATTAGAAGAGTGTCTTTGGAAGCACTTATCATGTCAGCCAAATTTTGCTTCTTTTTTTAATAGTTGTTCATTTTACTATATTATTTGAGGAAGACATCTTGTATTAGTTATACTGGATCTCCCTAGCCATGTACCATTGGTCTTTCTCCTTGGCCAATACATACTGAAGAACCAAACAGGCAAAGCGAACTAATTGATAAATTAATTTTTTCTCTGCACTAGCTAGCTATATGGGTAGTTTTTTCTTTTCTCCCTTCCCTCCTCCCCTCCCTTCCTTCCTCTCTCTCTCTTCTTTTTTATTTTTTTTTATTTTTTTTTTATTTTAGGGTAGAGTGCTATGGCATCATAGCTCACAGCAACCTCAAACTCTTGGGCTTGAGCAATCTTCTTGTCTCAGCCTGTGGAGTAGCTGGGACTACAGGCGAGCACCGCTATGCCCATTTTTCTATTTTTAGTAGAGATGGGGGTCTCATTCTTGCTTAGGCTGGTCTTGAACTCCTGAGCTCAAGCAATCTACCTACCTTGATTTCCCAGAGTGCTAGATTATAGCTGTGAGCCACCACACCTGGCTTGTTTGTTTTCTTATAACTAAATGAGTATTTTATTTTGGGTAGCAATATTTAAAATATTAAAGCAAAGTGCACTTGATTTTAGCCAAAAGGCCAAGAAGTGATTATTAAAGCAAACTGTGAGCATCTAATGACACAGAAAAATCCATGTCTATAATCACTCATCAGCCCTAATAGTAAAGGATAAGGCAAAAACTTGACCTCCACTTTTTTTTTTTTTTTTTTGAGACAAGAGTCTCATTATGTTGCCCCTGGTAGAGTGCCACAACATCACAGCTCACAGCAACCTCAAACTCTTGGGCTTAAGCAATTTTCTTGCCTCAGCCACCCAAGTACCTGGGACTACAGGTGCCTACCACAATGCCCGGCTATTTTTTTGTTGCAGTTGGCATTTTTGTTTAGCTGGCCCAGGCTTGGTTTGAACCCAGCAGCCTTGGTGTATGTGGCTGGCACCATAACCACTGTGCTATGGGCACGAAGCCATGAAAGACATTTTTAAAAGTCAGTTTCTACTACTTTGCCTTGTATTGTACTTGTCATAATATTTTAGTAAAATTATTCTTGATTATTAAATTTCCCTACACCAGTAGAAATGGACAAGTATCTATGGCATCTCTTGATTTAAAGATATAGTCTGTGAGCATAATTTGTATTTTTCAATATTCTCAATAATTGGGTCCCCCATAACTTTATTTTTATTTTTCAATATTTATTTATTTATTTTTGAGGCAGAGTCTCACTCTGTCACCTTGAGTAGAGCGCCATGGTGTCATCATAGCTCACAGCAATCTCGAACTCCTGGACTCAAGTGATTCTCCTGCCTCAGTTTTTCTACTTTTAGTAGAGACGGGGGTCTCACTCTTGCTCAGGCTGGTCCCAAACTTCTAAGCTCAAGCAATCCACCCTCCTCAGCCTCCCAGAGTGCTAGGATTGCAGGCATAAGCCATCATATCTGGCCCCCTATAATGTCGTATAAAGAGTTGGAAGGCTGATTTTTTCAAAGCTGAAAGACTCAGAAGTTTAACCGGTTCTGAGAAAAAACTTGTTTCATCCCTGTCACCTACTGCACAGAGCAAGATATCTGACTTTACAGGTTATTTTCAGAAACTAAGATAACATCCTCTAAATATCTACTACAGAAAATAACTACCCCAACTAGCTTCAGATGTTCTACCACCTACACAGTTATTACTAAAACCATTTAAGTATAAATATATTTCAGCCAGAAGAAGTAAGGGAATCTTTTCTAAATCTCAGGTAGGGTTTGTGTTTGCTTAGTTAGTTGCTTTTCTTTCTTTTAATCTTTCTTTATTGTATATCTGTTGGCTAATAATATATTCATACAGAATCCTTATGCTTCATCTATTTGGTTGATAACTATCAGTTGTTTATCTGTTTTGACATAAGCTTATGCAAAGAATTGCTTCTTATTATTTATATTAACTTTTTTAAATTATAGAAGTATAGATTAAAATAGTACAGTAGAACCTCTGTAAGTTGACCACCAAAGGGACTGAAACAAGGTGGTCAACATAAAGAACTGGGCCTATTGTACTGATAGGTGCATGTGGTATATATGTGGTCTATGAAAGGTCAATGTAAGGAGGTGGTCAACTATGGAGGGTCTACTGTATTATATATCTATATAGACACATACAGGTAATATTATATTAGGATATTTAATTATTGGAATGTAGTTAATTGGTTATGGTTGAGCTTGAATGCTGACTTAAAGTTTTTCTGAAGCAGAAAAAATTGGATACTAGTGTACTGAAAGTCAAATATGATATGAAAATGGTTAGAAGTTCAACAATAATATATAATAAAGGAAACACACATATTGGTATCCAACTTACCAAGAAGACTATCTATTACTTTGGACCTATTTACTTTACTGATTTACTTTAAAAAGATTAGAACAAAATAAATCCATAGACATGGTCTAAGGATTAGTGAATGGCAGGTAGTGGTGCTTGAGTTATTATATTAAAATGATGAAATAAATATACATACCTCTAACTGGGAAGCTTAACTGCTGTAAGGTCGATGCACTTATACAGTAACCAATTTGGGGCTCATAGGCGATGGTATCTAGACATTCATTCCAATCTTGCACATTAGTAACAGGACAATCCTGCAGATGGGTGACAAGGTCTCCTACAAAAAGGCCTCTGGGTCCAATGGCAGGTGAATCCTTAGGAAGAGGGTAAAACCAAATCAGATAATGTATGAAGATAAGCTATGATTAATCAGAGCAAATACTACTTAAAGACCCCGAGTATTAAGTACAATATTTTGAATTCAGAAAATAATCCTGCTTTGAATCCAAGACACAGAGTTCTAGAAAATTAACAACACAAAACTCCAAATTATGCTTTTCCCAATTTTGAATTTTTCACAATTGAAAAAAAAAATTCACTTAATGACCATTAAGATTATAATGACAGGCTCGGTGCCTGTGGCTCAAGCGGCTAAGGTGCCAGCCACATACACCTAAGGTGGCGGGTTCGAATCCGCAGCCCGGGCCCGCCAAACAACAATGATGGCTGCAACCAAAAAATGGCCGGGCGTTGTGGCGGGCGCCTGTGGTCCCAGCTACTTGGGAGGCTGAGGCAGGAGACTCGCTTGAGCCCAGGAGTTGGAGGTTGCTATCAGTTGTGATGCCATGGTCCTCTACCCAGGGTGACAGCTTGA